>CM044318.1:85610000-85770000 GCA_024291935.2 Okapia johnstoni
AAAAATTGCTGTGCTGAGTGCTAATTCCACATTTGAGCTCCACTAGTCACAGAGAAAAAGGATATCTTAATTCAGTCTAGTTTCTGAGCCAAAGGGGCCCCAGGATGGACCAAATTTCCATCAGTGGCTTAACCTGAGAACCCATCAGGTGTTCTCCGGAGACCTCGACACTGAGCAGCCAGTGGCAAGCTGAGTTCAGAGCCAGCCGGCGTCCCTTCCTAGTGCAGATGTTCAACCAGCAGCGAGTGCCTTGGAGGACTGGGATCGAGGGTTTGAGGGGATACTTTGAGAGTAGTGGGCTGGGGGACTTGTACAAAGGGTGGATTTATAAAACAAGGCCTGAAGACAGTAGGAAGGAAACTGAATGCACGCCTCCCAGACCAGTTCTTCCATCCTCCTCCAGTCGCTGGGTTCTGTCAAGTGTCTGTGAAGTCCTGGCCAAGGTTCTCGGGCATCCCTGCTCCGGCCCCAGGGCCCAGGAGAGGTGACGGTGGCGTTCCAGCAGAGTAGAGAGAGGAGTGGTTCTGACAGCCAAGCGAGCCGCCTGCCTCCTGCGTGCTGCCCCCTGGGACAGCCCGCCTCCCCGGGAGGAGGGGAGGGGAGTGGTTCAGCGCTCCCTCGGGAGAAGGGGCTGGCGAGGGGAGCCGGGCCTGCAGGTGAGGGAGGGAGCGAGGATGCGCCACACTCGAGGCTTGTCCCCCAGCGGCTGCACGCATCTGCTGGCCCTGCTGAGGCCGGATGGGGGTGCCCGGGGCTAAGAGGCCACTGGACACAGGAGGTCGGCTTCCTCTGCAAGTGCTCTGAGCCGCAGCCCTGACTGTGGTGCTCCTCCGCCCACAGGCAGGATGAGACCCTCCCAGACAAGCCTGGCACCAGGGCTGCACCTGTGGGCCTCCTCCTGCCTGCCCTGTCCCAACATTCAAGCTCTTCCGAGCAGATGCCCGAGCTTCAGGACTTACTGAAGAACTGCCAGCTGCGTCCTCAGGTGTTCCCCAACCGCGTGTGCTAGGCCAGAGGACGCCCCACCTGCCCCAGGCCACAGTCTCAGTCCACTTGGGCTACTGTAATGGAAATGCAACAGACATGTATTTCTCACAGTTCGGGACACCAGGAATTCCGGGACGATGGAGCCAGATTCAGTGTTGGGTGAGGGCCCGGCCCCTGGACAGCTTTCTTCTTACTATGTCCTCACAAGGCCAAGGGGGGGGTGATCTCTGGGGTCTCGCTCTTCCCATTCATGGGGTCTCCATCCTCATGACCTCATCACCTCCTAAACGCCCCACCCCCAGTTAATCTAATTAACCTCCACCTTGACCTTGGGAGTTAAGATTCAACATATGAGTTTTGAGAGGACACAGATGTTCAGACCGTAGCACTGGGGCCCTGCCCTCCTCCGAGGAGCCCTGCAGAGTTGTGGTGTCCACAGTGACGCCAGGCTGTGCTGACCTGTGTCCCAGGCGACCTGGCAGCTGTGACAAGTTTCCATGGTGGTGCCCTCTGGGTACCTTCCTCGTGTCAAGGACCTGCTCTCTTAAGGACTTCACTTTGGGTTGTGAACAAGTAGTGCTCATCCTACCACTGCAGGGTCTGCTCTTCGAAGGTGATTTTAAAACCCAAATTATAAAGTTAAACATTATAGACCTACAGAATTAGCATTGTAAGTCTCTGTCCTTTCATATGTGAAAATCAAACATTTCCAGCTTCTGGTCTTCTCAGGATCACCAGCATATCCTCGTGATGTAGAAATACTGTGGACTTAATAGTAAGTGACTCAGTTTTACACATATCCTAAAACAGTTGTATCTTATAAGTAGAGTAGCTGTTTTCATGGGTGAAGGCTGGATCCCTCCACAGTCACTGAGTCACTGCTGGGACAGGCCCCATGGGAAGCGTGGGCCGCAGGGAAACCTGCCCACCAGACCAGCTTCCAGCCACGGAGAGCTGGTCAGGTGTCCCTGACACAGGTCTAGACCTGGAGCAGCTGTGGGTTGGCGCATCCCACACAGGACTTGAGGCATCTTCTGAGATTGCACAATACAGTAGGAGATGCTTGCAGTCAACCAGGAAGACCAGGGAAACACAGCTGATGATGGGGAAGGCTTGGAAACTGGACAGACAGTAGGGTGACTGGTCACAGTCTTTAGGAAAGGTCTGTGTCTGCACCACAGTCCGGGGCATGAGGGGTGAGAGGCAGAGAGGTCCAGTGTGAAGAGTGTGAGGGTGAACCAAGGCCCAGGGTTCTGAGCGGGGACCAACTCCAGAAGGGGCACTGCAGCACTCACCTCACAGCAGATAGACAGGGAAACAATGGAAACAGTGACAGGCAAAATCACTGCGGACGGCCACTGCAGCCATGAAATCAAAAGACACTTGCTCCCTGAAAGAAAAGCGATGACCAACCTAGACAGTATATTAAAAAGCAGAGACATTACTTTGCTGACAAAGGTCTGTCTAGTCAAAGCTGTGGTTTTTCCAGTAGTCATGTTTGGATGTGAGAGTTGGACCATAAAGAAAGCTGAGCACTGAAGAATTGATGCTTTTGAACTGTGGTGTTGGAGCAGACTCTTGAGAGTCCCTTGGGCTGCAGGGAGATCCAACCAGTCCATCCTGAAGGAGATCAGTCCAACATTAATTGGAAGGGCTGATGCTGAAGCTCCAGTCCTTTGGCCACCTGATGTGAAGAGCCAGTTCATTTGAAAAGACCGTGATGATGGGAAAGGTTGAAGGTGGGAGGAGACGGGGACAACAGAGGATGAGATAGTTGGCTGGCATCACTGCCTCAATGGACATGTTTGAGCAAACTCCAGGAGATGATGAAGGACAGGGAAGCCTGGCCTGCTGCAGTCCATGGGGTCTCAAAGAGTCAGACATGGTTGAGTGACTGAACAACAAAAGCAGTCCAGAGCCAGGGTGGCCCTGAGACCACCTGCTCCTGCCACACCCTGGACCAGGCGGCAGCCTGCATCAGCTGAGCTGGCAGAGAACATAACCAGGCCCATGCCATCTGGGGCTCCCGGAGCAGAGTGACTGCTGCCCCCATCTCGCTCCTGCCTCATTGGCCACACAGCACCCTCCCACGGTGCTGGTGGTCAGTTCTTGTGGGCCTGAGGGTGACAGGCCTGTCACTAGCCTGCAGTGTTACACCTGACAGGGCCTCTGAGAGGTGCATGCAGGAGGCAGGCCCTGAGATCCACCACGGAGAGTGATGAGTTGGGGGCTTGGGGGCCAGGCCCCCACACGCCCAGTGTCCTTGGACCCTGTTGTATTAGAACATCATCAGCTTCTCCTTTTTGTTCCTTGATAACATCTGTCTGTTCTTCCCTTAAATCGATACAAGTGAGCATTGTGACGCTACCCCTGCCTGTCGCCGTGAGCCTGATGTCAGGGGCGGCGGGATTCACCTGGCTGGTTGGAGGCCCAGGAGAACAGGCTCATGTGACTCGGTAAGCCCCCCAGAGAGGCAGGGAGCAGGGTGATGGTGCAAAAGTCATGTCAGGAGGGGGAGGGTCACCAGCAGGTGAGGGTGGGGACAGGGAGAGGAGTCTCAGAAGTTTTGCCTGGCAGCAGTAGACGGGATGAGGCCTCTACCTGCCAGCTTCACTTCCTGGGGCAGGTGATACCCGAGGGTGAGGGGCTGGGGGCATTTGGAGCGTGGTAGGTGGACAGGCCACTTGCCTCCAGAAATGTCTAACAGAAACCAGCCCTCCTTCCAACTCACTGAGAGTGAAATTTCCTGCTGAGAACTAGTGGGTATCGCCTACGACAAGCTTTGGAACCCCCTTCCTCCTGAGGCTGTTCACAGAGCAGAAGGACGTGGGCAGCGGGGCCCACCTGCCCGGCCCCAGGCCCTCTAGGCCTCTGGCCTCACCCCCGCCGGGAAGGCCTGGGATGAGCTGAGAGGTGCCAGAGGCAGCTGCTTGTTTGAGGAAGTGGGCCCACCACTGGGGCAGACAGAGTCCAGCCTGCGGTGTGGCTCGGGCCATGCACAGCGTGTGTGTGACCGTCCCCACACAGGGGAAGCAGCTCAGGCCACTGGGAGCCGCCTGGACCACCTCCATCTGTCTTCAAGCTTGGTTACCAGCACTTGCTTGGCAAAAAGTTAGATATTTCTTTCACAAGTTATCATTTTTAAACTTGCATGAGCTCTCATTTCCTCAAGTGCCAGATCTTGCACTTCTGGAGGGTCTCGACCTCGAAGCAGATCGGGGTGGGGGGGTCAGGTGGAAATCTTCCCCTCTCGGTATCAACATCCAGGGCCTGAATCCCTTTTGACGGTGGTACTGAGAGCTTGGCTGACACTCTGGGGCTCATTCTGATGTAACCTGTCTGGGTGAAGCGACTGGCATAAGCAAACATGGGATGAGCTTGTAAAACACTTTGTAATCTTTTAAAAAGGAGGAAAATATAAATGTAAGTCATTTTTAACAGTAAAGGCAGGGGAGGGAGCTGTTCCTCAGTGTAGCTACAGGTTGTCATTTCATGAACAAGAGAATTTCACTGTGGATGGATTTGGGATTTCTGTTGATGCTTATACTCACTAAATCTTGCAAAAACACATTGTAAACAAGGCAGTGTGTGCAGTTTCTGGGGAAAAGGTGCAGTAGCAATGGAGAGATTGATTTTACTTCGAAAGAGTGTGGGTGAAGGTAACATTTCTGTTTAAATAAGCTAGTAACAGTGGGCATTCCCAGAGAAGGGAGCTGGGCAGCAGAAACAGCTGTCCTGCCCTGACTCAGAGTTCAGATCACAGAGGGGTCAGTTCTCCAAGACCAGCCGCGTACTTGTCACAGCACAGATGCACATTCTTGATCTCGGGGGACTCTGAAGAGAAGCCAAGGACAGATAAGTTCGTCCAGGTGTCCCTGCTGCAGTTGCCTTCAGACTTGAGCAGCACCGTCCCCTCATGTAGAAGATCGTGCATCACGCACTGAACAGGAACCGTCCGGGCCGTGGTTAGGTCAATGAGCGGCCTCGTCCCTGGTGGGAGGGCAGTGAGGATGCAGTCACCGCATGGCCTCTTCTGTCCGTGTCTCCCAGGCTGTGAGCATGTGGAGTGGTCCTGCCCGCACAGCGGTCTTCCTGACTTGCTAGATGGAGTCTTGGCGCTCCTTCCCAGGCTGAGCAAAGGTGATAGACACCACGGGGGCTTGGCAGCGTCCCCTGCTAGGGAGGGAGCTTCCCACAATGCTCAGACCCAATCTGAACTTTAACCCTAGTGTTCTTTAGAAGCACCACACTAGACGCTCACTGGCTAGTCCCAGAGATGATCTTTAGGAAGACAGCAAAAGTGCGACCCTTCATTTTCCCAGTGGCTCAAAGCCAGCAAAGTTCCTGTGAGTCAAGATGGGGCTTTGTGCCTCAGGTCAGGGATTTATCACCGTTCCCTGAGTCTAGATGACAAGGAGAGTCCCATGAAGCACAGACTCTGCCTCATCTGGGGATGCAGACCTTATCTTGGGGACTCGGCGTGTTTGCCTGCCTGTGGCCCTGGGGCTTCGGTTCTCCTGATGTGCGTCAGTGTTCCCTTCCAGCCTAATGCATCCCACTGAATGCTCAGGAACCGCGTGTGTGTGGCCAGTTGTTTATTGGCAAGTAATTTTTTGTAAAACATATCAGAGATATGCCAGCTTTGTCTTTTACCAAATACTTCGTGAGGCCCCACTGCATTCTAGGAATACAGAGATCCAGCAGACAAAACACATCAAAACCTGGCACCAGTGAAGTGAAGTTGCTCAGTCATGCCCGGCTCTTTGTGATCCCAAGGACTGTAGCCTACCAGGCTCATCCATCCATGGGATTTTCCAGGCAAGAGTACTGGAGTGGATTGCCATTTCCTTCTCCAAGGGATCTTCCCGACCCAGGGATCAAACCCAGGTCTCCTGCATTGCAAGCAGACACTTTACCATCTGAGCCACCAGGGAAGCTGCCTTCAATGCAAATCCTGGCACTGGAAGTGCTTATTGTCCTGTCTGGGGGTGGAGGTGGGGCAGGCAGGAGCAGGACAGAAGGTGTATGTGTAAACTGTTCAGTGCATCGGCCGAGTGCAGGGGCCCTTGCCAGCAGGACGAGGGTGTGGGATGAGGCCAGGGATGGGGCATCCTTGAGGTGGGTGATGAGGAGCTCGGCTGAGGAAAAGAGCCTTGAGGTCCTGGAGGAGGAGGCTGTGCTGGGAGGGCCAGCCAGACTGGCTCTTCCCAGGGAGGGGAGCCTGGGGAGGCCCGAGGCTGCCTGTGCTTGGGGGAGCCCTGTGCCGATGCCAGGTGGCAGGGCCTGAGTATGTCTCACCCTCTGAACCAGGAGCCTCCGTCTCGGGTGCAAGTCTCAGGCAGCTCTTCCCTAGTTGGCCACCCCATCCTGTTTTCTTTGGCTCAGAAAATTCTTGTCAATGTCTATTTGATGTGGTATTGAAATTGGTAGGTTCCCTCCCGGCTCCCCTAAAGATCATCACATCCCAGCGGTCTTTCAGAGCCTAAAGGTAGCCGTCTGCCTGGCACTACACACTGGTTGTGTATTTGCTTTTGCTTCTGTGTTTTAAAAAGACCTATTTGTGAGTGTCCCCTCCCCTGGTGGCTCAGACGGTGAAGCATCTGCCTATAACGTGGGAGACCCAGATTCCATCCTTGGGTCAGGAAGATCCCCTGCAGAGGGAAATGGCAACCCACTCCAGTATTCTTACCTGGAAAACCCCATGAACAGAGGAGCCTGGTGGGCTACAGTCCATGGGGTCGCACAGAGTCGGACACGACTGAGCGACTTCGCTTTCTTTCCTCCCATCAGCGAATCCCAACTAAGGAAAGAAAGTGGAGGAGTAGGCTCCTGGCTGTCAGTGTAGCAGATGGGGCGGCTCTGTGGTTGATTGTCCTGGAGATGGGCCGGAGAGGGCCGCACCGTCAGGCCGGCATGGTTGTTGCTGACCAGCATCAGGCAGCTCTCCTTGCCTCACCGTCTTCAACAGATAGACGTGCTACTCTATTTGTTTCATAAAATGCGCATTGAGAGCAATACCCAAATGCCAAATGGCAAGTGACAGGCCTGGTACGCGCTGTGCTGGCCTGCCAGGGTCTCTTAGAAGTGTATTTGATTCTAATTCAGTAGGATTTTTAAACACTGCATTTGAAAATCTTGCTTGGAAAACCCATGCTATTCCCATTAACATCAGTGAGGTTTTCCCATACCCAGATATCTGTATCATGCTTTGAGTCTTGAAGCCTAGTCTGCTTCTGAAAGCAGGATCTCCCTGTATCCACTGGGGTTCTGCAAGGATTTCACATGTCCTGGAAAAAATTATCTTTCAAGAAAGTAAGTTTGGTTGATTGAAATGAAATTAATTCCACATTTCTGTGTCATAATTTATTAACTTGATTGGCTTGCTGAATTGCACCCTCTGTTTACAAACATTCTCAGACCTGCGTGTACCTTCTCTCAGCGACTCGCACACTTTCCTTCCCTGGCCCTGGAAGCCAGCCCTGCTGCCGATAGTTCCCCTGTGGCACTCAAGGTGCAGCCTTCAAGAGCCCCCAGAATGTCCCACGTGTGGCCAAAATTCCCTTTGTAGACATTAATGCTATCCTAATACACTTGCTTTGGATTTTGTGGTGCAGCAACCATCCTTAGCTTTCAATATTTTATGTTCTTGTTTCAGCAAAGACCTGGTGAAACCGTCTCAGGGCCTGTTTATTTTTCACATGCTTTTGCTTGCAGCTAGAACAGATCTGGCCCTGTATCGGCGGTGTTATGGATTTGGGTTCTTGGCTGAACTCTCGGGAGAGCTTGAATGATCACACTTGTTCATGAGAAAAGCACTGAAGTCACAATCCTGCATGGTATTCCAAGGCTACTGGCATTATTTATTTAATGACTAATGAAATTTTGAAGAGCAGTTTAGCCCTAAAATATTCCATTAGTAGCTGCCAGAAAAGCTTTCTTGAAACAATATTAATCTATAGAAAAAGTATTCTAGTATTAATAGACTGACATAGAAAAACAGCAGTAAAAATAAAATGTCCGAGCTTGAACCGAAGTCCCACATGAAGATCAGTTTTTAAATTGCTCAACAGGAAGCACAGAGCTATGGACCTAACCCTGGGAGGGGGCCGCCGGGGTGAGCCCTGTCCTTGCTGCTCCTCGCTGGCCTCTCTGCAGTGACACCAGCTGCTGGTAGACGACAGTACTCACTCGGTGGTGGCCCATGGTTTTTTGACTTTTTTTTTTTTTCTTCTAGAAGAGTGGATATCATTTTGTGTGACGTTTTAATTTTTTTACTGCGGATTCCAGCCATCCGTTTCTCTTTTCAGATCTAAGTTTATAATTTCCTCCTTTCTCTTCTTCCGCTTTCGCTCAGTCCTTTTTCATCTCCCTGCCGGTTGTCTCCCTTCTGAGCACTTGCACATTTATCTTTCCTTTTAATTGGCCGGGGCACACGCCGCTGTCAGCCTTTTGTCGGCTGGAACACTCCCCAAGCTTTCCGGTAGTGTGGTGCGGTGCCCCTGGCAGTGCGGCCTGTGTCCTGGATGGACAAGCCTCTTCCTGAGAGGCTGGCATTGGACTGAACGCCCGGGGAAGAAGGCAGCAGAGTTCCTGCCCACAGACGGCAGTTTTCCCCTCCAGGCTGAGATTTTTAAAAAGAAATAAACAAGCCTCCAGAACCCTTCTTGGGATGGGAATGTGGAAGCACCCTTCTCTGCTCCGAGCTCAACTTCTGCTCCAGCTGCAAGGGGTGCCCTGCCCGCAGTCGGCCTTGGACTTGATTCTTTCCTCCCCAGCACTCCTCCCGGCTGGCGTTCCCATCCATCATGTGAGTGAAATGCTTATGCTGGCCCTTCACGAACAGGGAAGACCGTTTCTGTCCAGCAGGATTTGCTTCTCTTTCTGGGACATACTTTTGTGTCACTGTTGCTCTTTAGTTCTTTTTCCTTTCTTTGAATTGAAAATTTGTAAAGCAGCACACGTTTATTATTTAAATTTTTTCAAATGTGGAAATACAGAAATCCTCTTTCCAGAGGCAATCAGTCTTGATTGCAAATCTGTTTCTATTTTTGTTAATAAAACCTTACATAACTTTACCAGAAAGGTGTATATAGTCCATTATTTTGTCATCAGGACTTAGAATGACCACCAGTTTTTCATAGCTGCACGTTGTTCTGTATTAGCAATTACTGTACTGGATTAACGCTTCCCATTGGAAATCTGGTTGATGTCCAGCTTCCTTTGTTCTTACAATGTTATCATGAGCATTCATGCATGTCTGTATTTCTGTATCATATGCAAGCATATCTGTGGATAGACTTCTAGAAAAAGAACTGCTAGGGTAAAGGTCATGCACACTTGAAATTTTGTTGTATACAGCCCAGATGCCCAACCAAAAGGCTGTACCAGTTTATAACCCCTAACAGGGATAAAGGATATCAGTTTCTCTGTAGCTTCATATGACATTTTAAAATGACCTATTTTAAAAATGACATTTCTTTAACTGTCGAAGTTATGCTTTTTATGTTTATTAGCCTGCTGTAATTTTTTTCTCATTTACTTTTCTTACACATATTCTTCACTTATCCCCATTGTTTGTCTGTATTTTTTTACTTTAGTGACTTTCTCTAAAGTGTGGCTATTAGTACTTTGTCTGATAACTTAAAAATATTTTATCCTAGTTTCCAAAGGTGCCCTTGGCATGCTGGAGTTTTAAATTTTTGTGTCGTCAGGTGTGACAAATATTCTGTTGGAGCTTTAGAGTTTTGGGTCTTGCTTTGAAATATCATTACTACCTTAAGATTGCAAATGCTATTATCTTTTGCTAATGAAGCTCTTACATTTTTAATATTGTTAATTTGTCCATAAGTTGCTTTTGTGTAATCTGAGATGCAGTCTGATATGAAGCTGTCTTACATAGGTGTTGGTTTACACACCATCTTTCCTGCTGTGTGTGGTCCTCCACCCTTTGACCTGAAATGTCCACTTCGTTTTGTTCCAGCCTCCTGTGTGCGTCTGTATAGGGGCTGTATATGGGTCCGTATAGGGGCTGTATATGGGTCTGTATAGGGGCTGCTTATGGGTCTGTATAGGGGCTGTATATGGGTCTGTATAGGGGCTGTATATGGGTCTGTATATGGGCTGTATAGGGGCTGTATATGGATCTGTATAGGGGCTGTATATGGGTCTGTATAGGGGCTGTATATGGGTCTGTATATGGTCTAGAAGGAAATGGCAACCCACTCCAGTATTCTTGCCTGGAGAATCCCGTGGACAGACGAGCCTGGTGGGCTGCTGTCCATAGGGTTGCACAGAGTCGGACACGACTAAAGCGACTTAGCATGCATGCATGGTCTGAATAGGGGTTGGTATATGGGCTGTATATGGGTGTGTACGTGGGTATTTATAGGGGCTGTGTTCTGCTCTGATGCTGTGCTTGTTCAGCGTGGGCTAGCCTGTGTGCACCTCTTTGATAAATAGTGGAATATGTCTTTTTTCAGTGTAATTTTAAGAAATATACATGGGGTGGAGACGCAGGAAGAAGAATAGTATGCAAATAGTCTGACATAATAAGGACAGTATATTGAAGTGTTTGTGGAGACTCATTTGCTTCCTTAGTGGGTTGTCTCTCCTCGTTGATTTATGTAGGAATTCTTTACATATTCTGGATATGAGTCCTTTAGCTGTGTATGTTGATGCATCTTCCATTTTGTGGCTTACCTTCACATTCTTTTAGTAGCATCTTGATGAATAGAAGTTCTTAATTTTAAAATTAAAATCAGCTTTCTCTGAAGAAAGCTGAGCGCCAAAGAATTGATGCTTTTGAACTGTGGTGTTGGAGAAGACTCTTGAGAGTCCGTTGGACTGCAAGGAGATCCAACCAGTCCATCCTAAAGGAGATCAGCCCTGGGTGTTCATTGGAAGGACTGATGTTGAAGCTGAAGCTCCAATACGTTGGCCACCTGATGTGAAGAGCTGACTCACTGGGAAAGACTCTGATGCTGGGAAAGATTGGGGGCAGGAGGAGAAGGGGACGACAGAGGATGAGATGGCTGGATGGCATCACCGACTCGATGGACATGAGTTTGGGTAAACTCCAGGAGTTGGTGATGGACAGGGAGGCCTGGCGTGCTGCGGTTCATGGGATCGCAGAGTTGGACACGAGTGAGCAACTGAACTGAACTGAATTTTAAAATGGTCAAATTTTATCAGTCTTTTAATTTATGGTTAGTGTTTTTTCGTCATGTTTAGGAAGTCTTTTCTCTCCCACAAGATAATGGAGATATTCTCCTTATTATCTTTGAGAAGAGAGCTTGGCAAGCTTTCTCGGTAAAGGGCTGGTGAATAAATATTTTAATCTTTGTGACCACTTGTGGTCTCTGTTACATTCTCTGCTTGTGGGTGATCTTATTCCACAGGCTGTAATTTGCTTGTTCCTATTCTGGGAGCTGTTGTCTTGTGCTGTTACATTTAGAGCTACAGTATACTTGGAACTGATTCTGTTTGGTAGTGTTTTATACTGTAAAGTGTAGACAATATCTGATTCATTATTTGAGAAGTCCATTCCTTCTCCACATCTGTTCAGTGACACCACCCTCCATGTCAGGAACTAAATGAGTCTGTTTTTGAGTTCTCCATTCCTGCTTACTGGTCTTTCTGTTCTTCCACAGCATTACACTGTCTTGATCTTTGTAGCTTTTAGGAGAACAAAGTGCCCTAGTTGTTCTTTCTACAATTATCTTGGCTATTTTTGGCCAAGACATTTTCATTATTGTGTACATTTAGAATTGGTTTGTCCTATTCCAAAGTAATTTTTTTTAAGAAAAAAAGAAGCTGCAGGTTGGTTTGAGGCAAATGGATATCTTTTCAGTTTTTAGCCATCACATCTATAAGTTTTATTTCTCCATTTATTGAAGTTGTCTTAATTTTTCAGAGTAATGATTTATAGTTATTCTCTATGTATGCATGCTCACTTCTTTCAGTCATGGTCGACTCTCTTAGCCCATGGACTGTAGCCCACAAGGCTCCTCTGTCCATGGGATTTTTCAGGCAAGAATACCGGAATGGCTTGGCATCCCCTCCTCAAGGGGATCTTCCTGACCCAGGGATCAAACCCATGTCTTTTACATCTCCTGCATTGGCACGCAGGTTCTTAGCCACTAGCACCACCTGGGAAGTCCCATATCTAGTGTGAATGGTGTATATACTTTAGTACAGCAAGCACTTCCTTAAAAGAATGTTGCTGTGCACACTGAAAGGGTCTTGACTTACCATTTTATTTATAGGAAAAATTTTACATTATAGAACACTAGGTTTCCAGCTCTCTTTCGGTTAATTTTTTTAAATAACTTATTTTATTTGACTATTATACTGGCTAGGTTCTCCTGTATATGTTAAATAGAAGTGATGAGAGCAGACAGCCATATCTTGTTCCCAATTTTAGGGAGAAAGAATCCAGTCTCTTTTTGTCCTGATCATTCTGGCTGGATGTTTATCAATTTAATCATTTTACTCGAGATGCTACTTCTGGTTTAATTTATTTTTTCTGTTGTTTTCCTGTTTTCTATTTCTTTGATTTCTTCTCTGATGCCAATCTATAGGCAAATGATTTTAGAGCGTTTTCATCCCGTAGAAGGCGCGTGTAAAACTCTGTTAGATTCTTCTCTTGATGTTCTCCTTTTAGAATGTCGTTACAAATTAGTCACTTCCAATTAAAGATTAAGCGAAAGCTCTTCAGTTGTACATTTAAAAGAATTTTGAAACATGGAAATTTCCTTTGTACTTGCTTTGGGATCCAACAAAAGCTGCTGGAACAGCAATTTGTGCCCAGAAAATATTTCTGCTACAAATACGTGTGGGGATGGGGGTCTTGAGAAGTTTGTAAAGCTGCTTGAGTTTCCTTATGATTCAAAGAACGTTAACTTGACATCAAAGCAGATTTATGGCAGTGTGCTTACATATGTGTTTTGCCTTGTAATTTTAGGTTGAATTTATTAAGAAACATCAAGTCTGCATAAAAAGCTGATTTCCAAAGATATTTAGTTTTGGTAAAAGTGGTTAAGGCAGTTCTGATGGAAAAAAATTTCAACATGAATTCTGAAATATAAAAATCACTCTAGAACATTTCTGCTTCTAGGCTATCAGTGTGTTCTATGGTAGAGAAATTCAGGAGATCCGATCTCTATTTCAGGCAGATTTTCACAAAACAAATAGCTGAGTACAGGTGAGCAAGTTAAGTGAACTGTTTACACTGTTTCGTGACATGTAATGGATTCACATATCTCCTGCACTGTCCTTGCTGATGGGTAATAACAATAAAATGACCTTGTTTGCTAAGTTGCTTCAGTCGTGTCCGACTCTATGCGACCCCATAGACGGCAGCCCACCAGGCTCCTCCATCCCTGGGATTCTCCAGGCAAGAACACTGGAGTGGGTTGCCATTTCCTTCTCCATTTTTTAATGACCTTGTTTAAATGGGTTTAAATGTCTTAGGTTTTAATACGGTTTGTTGCTTTGTCCAACTAAGACTTTTTCTGCTGTACACATTTTTGTCACCATCTCTTATCATACATCATAGCAAATTCCACTTCAGGTTGTACTGAATTAATATTTTCTCAACTCTTTGGAAAATATTCTCAGCATGGCCATCGTTTGTAAACCCTTGATTTACCTTTCACTGTAAGGAACTACAAGTGGAGGAGAAAATTTAAACCCAGACCAACTGGAAGAAAGGCGATAATAAAGAGCAGAAATCGATGAAATTTAAAAATGGGGGAAAAAATGAAAAGCTTGTTTTTTGATGGAATCAATAAAAATGGTAGAACTCTAACCAGACTGAGAGAGAGCAATACAAATGACCCATGCTGATACTGAAAGGGAAATCAGTACAGATCCTACAGATATCAAACAATAATAAGTAAGTATCGTGAGAAGTTTTGTAGCAGTGAGTGTGGGGACTAGATTAAATGGACAAATCATTGACAGACACAAGCCACCAGAGCTCTGTCAGGAGTGAGGGCCTCGACCACGGTGGTGGCTCAGCGACCCTGTGTCAGCACTCCTTGAACTGCGCCCTTAAGAGGTGGGTTCTACTGCATACTGCGGGTTTCCTTGATGGCTCAGACAGTGAAGAATCTGCCTGGAATATAGGAGACCGGATTTGATCCCTGAGTCAGGAAGATTCCCCTGGAGAAAGGAATGGCTACCCACTCCACTATTGTTGATTGAAGAACTCCATGGATGGAGGAGCCTGGCAAGCTACAAGTCCATGGGGTCACAGAGAGTGCAACACAACTGAGCAACTAACATGCTGTATGTAAAGTTTACCTCAGTATGCCGTACTTCAAAATATTTTAAATGCAGCCAGTATTGCATTTTGATTTACATGCAGATTTACCTTTTTGTTGCTTTTCATCTTCTGTATCACCAACATTCTTTCTGTGATCATTTTTCTTCTGCCTGAATAGCATCATTTAAGCGGCAGTGTGCTGATGCTGGGCTTTCCTTGTGGCTCAGCTGGTGAAGAATCCACCTGCAATATGGGAAACCGGGTTTTGATCCCTGGGTTGGGAAGATCCCCTGGAGAAGGGAAAGGCTACCCACTCCAATATTCTGGCCTGGAGAAGTCCATGGGCTCTACAGTCCATGGGGTCGCAAACAGTCGGACACGGCTGAATGACTTTCACTTCATGCTGATACCAGGTGTGGTGGCTCAGGAGAGCCTATTTAATTTACAAGAATTTTATGGACTGGTTGTCAAGCATAGTTATTAAAAATTAAATTATATGAACTTAAATCCGTTACCTTTAGAAAGGTAACATACTCAAAGCTCACCCCTTCCAGTCATCGCACTGTTTCGCTGTTGTCTACACCCTTGAGTTCATGTTTGTAATCGTGTGTTGCTGGGTCTCTCATCTCAGCTCTCTTTCAGCCCCCTCAGAGTGTTATTCCGAGATAAGCCCTAGTGTGTTTAAGCTATGGAAACTGGCAGATGCTCTATATTTTGCCTTATCTAACAGTTCGCTTTTCTCCCTTCCTTGTTGAATTTGGTTTTAAACCTATTCATACCTGGGAAATCCCATGGACAGAGGAGCCTGGTGGGCTACAGTCCACAGGGTCACAAAGAGTCTGTCACAACTTAGCAACCAAACAACAATAATAGGATACATTATTTCAGTAATTTATTTTTCCATTCTGGTTTTTTAAAAATAGTTGGCAGTTCTTCCCAACTTGTAATCTTGGCTTTTTATTCTCCTCGAATGTAATAAACCACAGTTATTTTAAGTTTGTATTCCTATAGCTCCAACCTCCAGAATCTCTGGATCTGATTTGGTCTTTGTTTCTGCTGGGTTTTGTTCCTGTCGTCCTATGTCCTCGTGTGTCTGGTTGTTGTTTATTTATTGCCACATTTTTGCTTTTGAAAATCTGTGTAGGCATGACGTCACGCATGGGGTGCCGTCCCCTCCCTCCAGCAGGATCCTCTTCTAGTCTCAGGGAGCCCATGGTCAGAGGGACGCTGCACGTGGTGCGCATCTAGCTTGGTGACAACTCAACGCACTCACCTGCAGGGTGGCATCAGAGCTCTCTCCAGGATGAGGGTGCACCCCGCCAGCCTCTCTGTCTCTCAGCCCCAGGGCTGTGCCGAGCACCTGCAGCACACCTCTCAGGGGTCCTGGGCTGAGAGCAGGCCCTGTGCTGCACCTCCCCTGCCTCTCATCCCGGAAACATTTCCCTGAGCCCTTCCTGCAAGACCCACCCTGCCCAGGACGGGTCTCATTTCCCACATCCTGATTTGAAAAGGTAAATAAATCACCCTTCTCAGCCTGACAATCCCCTCAGCATCTTCCAGGGACGTTGGGTTTCTCTGCCAGAAGCAGAGCTTCCTGTGGGCAGAGCCCGCACACACCTCCCTTTGAGCTGTCTGTCTGTGGTGAGGTGACGTCCTGGGATGCCTGCCGTCCTGCAGTGTGGCCCGGCTGACAGGAGCTGTGAGCGCTGGGCCTCTGGGCTGACGTCCACCCTCTGCCTTGCTCTTCCTGCTGTATCAGTCCGGGGGGCACTGGAGGGGAGAACTCAAGAGGGCAGGGCTCCAGGTCTGTGCACGTCAGCTTGACCGCAGAGCGGAACAGAGCCTGGATGTGTGAAGTTGAAGATGTTGCTGCCTCATAATTTCCTGGGAAGTGAGTGGTTAAATGGGATATATGAATTTTTTGAGATGCCAGTTCTAATCATATCAGAACAGGTTTTGCGTGGTATTTAATGAATGCTTTAATATGTTTACTAAATATGGTTTATGTTAAAATTTAAATGGATGTTTGTGAAGAAAAGTAGTCATACCTTTTTGCCAAACTTCAACCTTTATATATAGTTCTTTTGCTGAATATTTTAAAGTATTGACTGAAAGTGGCAACCTGGTTGCTTCTGTTTCAGTTTGAAAGGTTTACTTGAACTTGAAATGCTTGGATGGTTGGATGGACATGAGTTTGAGCAAATTCTGGGAGATAGTGAAGGACAGGGAAGCCTGGCGTGCTGCAGTCCATGGGGTCACAAGGAGTCAGACCACAGCTTAGCGGCTGAACAACAGAAACAACAAAATGCTGGAGACCTGTTACCCCGCGCGGTTGTTTTGGCTGTTGTAGAAAGGCAACACCCGAACTCTGAACTGGCTCCAATACACGGGAAGCTGTCCGAGTTCTCGCTTCTGTTAAACTCAAGAATGGGAATTCTTTCACATTACTGGATCTTGTTAATGCGTATTTCTTTGGGGACCAAAGTCATCCCGTCTGATAACCACTCAAATGCTTTTTCTATTCCAATTCTAAGATTAGTAATTCCATAAAATACGTAAACCTTTGAAGCTTGATTACTTGGCACGCAAGTGTTGGAGGCTGAACTGGACGCCTGTCATGACTGCAGTTGCTGTGTTACTCATCTGTTGGCTTCGTAGCCCCTCCACCCATAAGTGGCTCCCAGGTCCCCTTTGGTGTGATTCTTTCTCGCTCGATCTGTCTGATCTCTTCAGGCCCTTTGCCACTTGGACCCCTTGCTCTCTTTAGGAGCAGGGCCATGATGGAGATGCACATGGGTCTTTTGAGTTACCCAGTTGCCAAAATGAAATGCAGACCAAAAAGGAAAAAAGTTTCTAAAGGAAAAATAAAAGTGAGAGGATTTTCTAGGGAGCTCAGGGAGTCTTGGTTCTTTGATCTCCTTCACACCAGCCAGGGAGGGTTAAGGAGCTGAGATGCCCCCGTGTTAGTACTCTGGCCTTGGCCTTGAACTTTCTCAGTTCACAGGCTTTCCACCAGCCATGTTTTCCCTTCAGAAATTACATGTTGAGACCAGTGCTGGGAACACAGAAGTAAGAAATCAAGACATATTCTCCTTGACCTTCTGGAATCCACAGTCCAGTGGAGGAGGCTGGTGTTAACAACTATTGAGTGAGTAATTATACTTGTTTGGAACAGAGAGGAGGACTGCCAAGGAAAGAGGCCACAAGCTGTGGGGGCATGAAAGCAGAGCTGGCTGTATACGTGTGTCAGAGGAGGCTTCCACAAGAAGAGCCTTCCCCAAAGACAGCGTTTAAATGAGATGCGAGTCAGGGAGAAGGGGAGTGCAAGAGCCCTCCATTCAGAGAGCGCTTGTGTGTCATCTCTGCACACTTGGGTTGACAGAGAAGAGGACCTGTGTGTGTGTGTGTGTGTGTGTCAGGACGAGGGCGGGGGGCCGCCGGGGCACACATGCCCAGATTTGTGAGAGTGTTAGGGAGCAGCACAGCCACTGTCATAGTGGGGGATTTTGGTTTTCTTTCAATGCATTTAAACTTAAAAAAAAAAAAAAAAAACAGTCCATCATTTCTCCACCACTCACCCCCTGCCTCTGGCAGCCACCAGTCTGTTCTCTGTGTATCTATGAGCTTGGTTTCTATGTACGTATGTATGTATGTATAGATTCCACATGTCAGAGAGATTAGATGGTATGTCTTTCTCTGACTGACTTATTTCGCTTCAGTATAATGCCCGTGAGGTCTATCCGTATTGTCACAAGTGGTAAAATTTCATTCCTTCTATGACTTACTAATATTTCTGTGTGTATCACATTTTCTATATCCATGCTTCTGTCAGTGGATACTTAGGTTGCATCTATGCCTTCGCTATTGTAAACAATACTGCAGTGAACATGGTAGTGCAGATTTCTTTTCAAGTTAGTGTTTTTGCTTTCTTTAAATAAATAATACTCAGGAGTGGACTTGCTGGATCATATGGTAGTCCTATTTTTTGTTTTTTGAGGAACCTCTCTACTGTTTTCTGTAGTGTCTACACCAATTTACATTCCCCCCAAAGAGTGTAGGAGGGTTCCCTTTTCTCCACATCTTCACCAACATTTGTTATTTTCTGTCTCTTTGATAAGACCCATTCTGGCAGATGTAAAGTGATATCTCACTGCAGTTTTTATTGCATTGTCTGATGGTTAATGATGTTGAACACTTTTTCATATACCTGTTGGCCATCTGTGTGTCTTCTTTGAACATGGTCATTCATATCTTCTGCCCATTTTTTGATTGGGTTCTTTTTTTTTAATTTGCTTTTGAGTTGTATGCTGCTGCTGCTGCTGCTGCTGCTGCTGCTGCTAAGTCACTTCAGTCGTGTCCGACTCTGTGCGACCCCAGAGACGGCAGCCTACCGGGCTCCTCCATCCCTGGGATTCTCCAGGCAAGAACACTGGAGTGGGTCACCATTTCCTTCTCCAATACATGAAAGTGAAAAGTGAAAGTGAAGTTGCTCAGTCATGTCCGACTCTTCGCGACCCCATGGACTGCAGCCCACCAGGCTCCTCCGTCCATGGGATTTTCCAGGCAAGAGTATGAGTTGTATGAGTTCCTTGTATATTTTGGATATTAGCCCCTTATCAGATGCATGATTTGCAAACATTTTCTTCTCCTTAGTCGATTGCCTTTTCGTTGTGTTAATAGTTTTCTTTGCTGGACAGAATATTTTTTTGTTTGATATAGGCCCAATTTTTTTATTTTTTTGTTCCTTTGGCTTCTGGCATCTGAATCAAAACAGTCACCAACACCAGTGTCAAGGAGCTTACCTATTTTTTCTTCTAGAAGTTTTATTATTTCAAATTTTATGTTCAAGTCTTTAATCTCTGAGTTAATTTCTACATACAGTGTAACATAGTTTTCCATTCTTGTGTGTGTGGCTTGCCTAATTTTCCACACACCATTAACTGAAGACACTGGCCTTTCCCCATTGTATATTATTGATTCCGTTGTTATAAATTAATTAACCGTGTTTGTATGGGTTTATTTCTGGTCTCTCTGTGCTGTTCCATTGATCTGCTTTTAATGCTAACATCATACTGTTTTGATGATTGTAACTTTGTTATATACTTTGAAATCAAGGAGCATGACGCCTCCTTCTCTGTTAGTCTTTCTTCAGATTGTTTTGGCTACTCAGGGTCTTTTATGGTTCTATAGCAATTTTAGGATTGTTTATTCTATATCTGTTAAAAATACTGTTGGAAGTTTGATAGGGATTGCATTGAACTTGTATATTACTTTGGGTAGTATGGACATTTTAAACAATATTAACTCTTCCAGTCTGTAAACATAGAGAATCATCCATTTATCTCTGTTTTCTTCAGTTTCTTTCATTAGCATCTTAGAGTTTTTACTATACAAATCCTTTACTTAACGTCTATTCCGAGGTATTATTTTGAGACAGTTGTAAATGAGATTATTTCCTTCATGTCTCTTCCTCAGTTCATTGTTAGGGTGCAGAAATGCAACAGACTTTTATGTATTATTTTTGAATTCTGCATCTTTAGTCAGTTTACTAGTGCTAGTAGTTTTTTGGTGGAGTCTTGAACGTTTTCTATATAATGTCATTTGCAACTAATGGCATATTACTTCTTCCTTTCCAGCTTGGATATCTTTTATTTCTTTATCTTTCCTAATTTCTCTGACTAGGACTTCTAATACTATGTTGCATAAAAGTGGTTAGAGAGAGCATCTTTGTCTTGTTCCTGATCGTAGAGAAACAGCTTTCACCTTCTCATGCTTGTGATGTTAGCTGTGGACTTGGGTATATGGCCTGTATTATGTCAAGGTGCATCCATCCGCTCTGTACCCACTTTGTTGGGAGCTTTTATCGTGAATGGGTGTTGAATTTTGTTGGACAACTTTCTCTCTGTATATTGAGATGATCAAGTGGCCCTTATGCTTCCTTTTATTAACGTAGTGTATTACATTGATTTGCAGATGTCCAGTGGTGCTCACCTCCCTGGAGTAAATCCTGCTTAATCATAGTGATGATCTTTTTAATGTATTTTTGAATTCAGTTAGCTAATATTTTGTTGAGGATTTTTGCATCTGTGTTCATTAGGGATATTTGCCTATAGTTTTCTTGTGGTATCCTTGTTTGTTTTTGTTAATCAGGGTCGTGCTTCCCTCACAAAATGAATTTGGACAAGTTCCCTTCTTTTCTGTTTTTTGAAATAATTTGAGAAGTGTTTATATTAATTCTTCTTTGAATGTTTGATAGAATTCACCAATGCAGCCCTCCTGTCTTGGACTTTACTTAGTTGGGAGGTTCTTTATTACTAATTCATCTCCATACTAGTAAATGTTTTGTTCAGGTTTTCTATGTCATCCTAGGTCCGTACCGGTAGATAGGATGCTTTTAAGAATTTATCTGTTTCCTCTAGGTTGTCCAGTTTTCTGGCATATAATTGTTTAGTTTCTTGTGATTCTTCGTATTTCTGTGGTATTGCTTATAGTAGTTCCTCTTTCATTTCTGATTTTACTTATTTAATTCTTTTTTTCTTGATGAGTCCAGCTAAGGGTTTGTTAATTTTGTTCCTCCTTTCAGAGAACCATCTTTTAGTTTTGTTAATCTTTTTCTGTTGTCTTTTTAGTCTCTATTGCATTTATTTTTGCTCTAATACTTATTTCCCTCCTTCCACTAACTTTGGGTTGCTTTATTCTCATTGTTCTAGTTCCTTGAGATACATAAAGTTAGGTTGTTTCAGATTTTTCTTATTTCTTGAAGTGTGAACTTTATCACTAGGAACTTCCCTCTTAGAATTGCTTTTGCTGCATCCCGTAAGCTTTAGTATGTTAAATTTTCATTTTCATGTCTGAAGATACTCTTCACTTCCCCTTTGATCTCTTCTTTGACCTGTTGGTCACTCAGTAGCTTCTTTAATCCCCATTTATTTGTGTGTTCTCCCGTTTTCTTCATAATCAACTTCTGCTTTTATACCGTTGTGGTCAGAAGAGACACTTGATTTCAGTCCTGTTAAAATAAGGTTTATTTTTCATCCTAACATGATCTTTCTTGGAAAATGTTCCATGTCTGCTTGAGGAGAATGTTTTCTGTAGCTTTGGGAGGGAACGTTCTGTAAATATCTGTTAAGTCCATCTGGTTTAACAGATTGTGTAAAGCTGATGTTTCTTTAAAAAAAAAAAATTCACATGTCAGTGAATATTTTTAGAACATCAGGACAGTTTTATTTTTATAATTTTTTTTTTTTTTTTTTCTGAGCTGGCTCTTCCTTGCTGCACGGGCTTTTCTTTAGTTGAGGGGAATGAGGACTGCTCTCCAGTCGCAGTGAACAGGCCTCTCTCACTGTGGAGCACAGGCTCTAGGGTGTGTGGGCTTGACGGTTGCCAGTCCTGAGCTCTAGAGTACAGGCTTAGTAGTTGTGGTGCATGAGCTTACTTGTCCTGTGGTGTGTGGGATCGTCCCGGACCAGGGATTGAACCCACATCTCCTGCATTGGTACGGGGAATTCTTTACCACTGAGCCACCAGAAAAGCTCTGATGTTTCCTCATTGATTTTCTATCTGGATGATCTATTCATTGATATTAGTGGGGTATTAAAGTCCCATTACTATTGTTGTGCTACTGTCTTATTTCTCCCTTTAGGTTGGTTAATGTTTGCTTTATAAATTTAGATGCTGTGTGTTGGATGCATAAATATTTACACATTTTTTATCTCCTTGAATGGACCACTGTATCATTACATAGTGCCTTTCTTCATATTCTTTGCTGCTGTGCTCAGTCTTGTCCGACGCTTTGGAACGCGTGGACTGTAGCCCACGAGGCTCCTCTGTCCGTGGAATTTTCAAAGCAGGAATGCTAGAGTGGGTTGCCCTTTCCTACTCCAAGGGGATATTCCTGACCCAGGAATTGAACCCACAATTCTTGCGTCTCCTTCATGGCCTGGTGGATTCTTTACCACTGTGCCACCTGGAAATCCCCATATTAACTTTACAAGTGATTAATTCACTACCATTATTTTATCTTTACTTTCTCAGTGGAATGTATTTCTTCTTATATGTTCTTATTACCAGTTATCACCCTTTCTTTTCAGCTTGAAGTTCTTTTAACCTTTCTTGTAAGGCCAGTTTAGTGGTAATCTGAATTCTTTTAGCAGTTTTTAATCTTAGAAACTCTTTAGTCGCCTCTTCAGTTTTGAATGATAATCTTCCTGGGCAGAGAATTACTGTTTGGATTTTTTTACTTTCAGTTCTTTGCGTTATGGCTTCCCTGGTGGCTCAGATGGTACAGCACCTGCCTGCGATGCAGGAGATCCGGGTTCAATCCCTGGGTCAGGAAGATCCCCTGGAGAAGGAAATGGCAACCCACTCCAGTACTCTTGCCTGGAAAATTCCATGGACAGAGGAGCCTGGTAGACTACAGCCCATGGGATTGCAAAGAGTCAGACACGACTGAGCAACTTCACTTTCTTTCTTTCTTCTTTCTTTCTGGCCTGCAAAGTTTCTGCTTAAAAATCTGCTCATAGTCTTATAAGAAGATTTATAAATCTCGTGTACATAACTAGTTGTTTTTTCTCTTGCTGCTTTTAATATTTTCTCCTTGTCCTTAACTTTTGACATTGTAATTGTAATGTGTTTTGGTATGGGTCTGTTTCCATGCTACATCACTTCAGTCATGTCCAACTCTCTATGACCCGATGGACTATAGCCCACCAGGCTCCTCTGCCCATGGGATTCTCCAGGCAAGAATACTGGAGTGGGTTGCCATGCCCTCCTCCAGGGGATCTTCCTGACCCAGGGGTCGAACCTAGGCCTCCTGCATCCCCTGCTTGTGGGCAGATTCTTTACTGCAGAGCCACCAGGGTCTGTTTGGATTCCTCTTACTTTGAATTCTCTGGACTGTCTGGATCTTAACATGTGTTTCCTTCCCTAGGTTAGGGAAATTTTCAGTCATTATTTCTTCCAATAAGATTTGTGCCCCTTTCTCTCTCTCTTCTCCTTCCAGCAGCCCTATAATGTGAATGTTAGGCCACTTGGTGCTGTTTCATATTCCTTCAAGCTGTCTTCACAATTTTTTCATTCTTTCTGCTGTTTTGATTGCAGGAGTCTCACTGCATTGGCTTCATGTTAACTGATTCTTTCTTCTACCTCGTGTGGTCTGTTGTTGAATCCCTCTAGTGCGTTTTTTTTATTTTTGACAGTCTTGTTTCTAGTCATTGCCCTGGGTGTAGTTGCTTCCCTGGTGGCTCAGCTGGTAAAGCATCCGCCTGCAATGTGGGAGATCTGGGTTCAATCCCTGGGTTTGGAAGATCCCCTGGAGAAGGGAATGGCAGCCCACTCCAGTATTCTGGCCTGGAGAATTGCTTGGACTGTTTAGTCCATGGGGTCGCAGACTCAGACACGACTGAGCAGATTTCATGTCGCTTCACTGGGTGCAGTATGGGTTTGGAGATGCTGAGCAGCCCATCATAGTGCCCCACGCGGGAGACGAGAGGGGCTGGGTCTGGCTGTGGACAGATGGGAGAGTTAGTTGTGGATTGAGAACACAAAGGCTTCTGATCATGAAGGGTGCTGGGAGGAGAGGGCAGCAGGGGGCCCTGCATTCCTGCATTGTGTGACTGGTAGCGACAGAGTGGACACTCACCAGGACAGGAAATAGAGCGGGAGGCTGGGGAGTGGAGGGAGTGGTGACCTCAGTGTTGGCATGCTCTTCCTAACAGCTGTGGAAGCCAGGCGGGCACACAGGTGATGTTGGTGGAGCAGTGTAGGCTGGAGATAGACACTGAGAGCAGGCCGCTTGTGAGCGGCGGTGTGAGCCTAGGATGGGAGCCCGGAGGGAGGAGAGGTCTCCCTGGGGAGTAGCCAGGGCTGCCAGCAGCTGGCAGGGGACTGGGACAGGAGCACAGAACTCCTTCTCCAGTGTCCGCTGGCACTGCCCGCCTCACAACAGCCACCGTGTACCCTGTCCTCAGATCAGAACTTGGTGTCGGTGCCTTCTTGCATGCCAGGATTAAAAGGGCGAACTGCAATCCATGTGGGCTTCCCAGATAGTTCAGTGTCAAAGAATCTGCCTCCCAGTGCAGGAGACAGGACATAGGTTTAATCCCTGGGTCGAGACGATCCCCTGGAGAAGAAAATGGCAACCCACTCCCGTATTCTAGCCTGGGAAATCCTGTGGACAGAGGAACTACAGTCCATGGGGTCACAAAAGAGTCGGATGTGACTGAGTGACTGAGCACAGGCACACACTGCAGTCCGTGTAGCCCTTGAGAGGTGACGGCCAGGTGGAGTGCTGTGCACAGCCTGGTGCACACGAGAACCCGTGTTGACTCAGCAGTGGTGCATCTCACACCTGCGTGGATGGTTTCCAGGCCCCGCAGCCCCAGGTCTGGATATAGCCTCTATATCCCTGCAGCCCTCCGCAGTGAAGGGCCAGGATGTCTCAGGAAAGAGAAGAGCAGACGTGGCTGACTTGATGTGTATGTTGTTGCACGTAAAACAGTGTTCCTCTCTGAAAGCGCCCTTCAGGACGTCTTCGGAAGGAGAAGAGCGGACGTGGCTGACTTGCTGTGCACATTGGCGTTTTAAACAGTGTTCTCTGAGAGTGCCCTTCCTCTGCACACGCCCCTCGGTGATTAGTGTCAGAGTGTCTGGAATCACCAGAGGATACTTCATGAGGGTTTGGGCCACATCAGGCTGGGCATGGAATCTGCAGCTGGAGTCAGGTTCTATTTAATAAGAAATAATCATGTGATAATTGTCATCATTTTTAAGTTGATAAATTGATTCTTTCAAATAAAAAATACCATTAAGGCTGACTGTTCTGCAGAAAAGGCACTTGGGGAAGTGGAGTTTTCAATCTCACCAGGAATTTCTTGGTAAATATGCAAGCAGATGCATGTGTTAAATTAAGACTACAGAAATGAAATGGTCTCGTGTACTTTTTACTCACAAAGAATGCATTCTATGTAGCATAGAGTAAATAACATACTGGGCACCAAGAGCAGTTTTTTCTTTTGGAAAAAAAAAAAACAGAAAAATAGTTATTAATTGGAGCCTTCAGAGTCTGTTTCAGTTAGTCTCCCAAATACCAGTGGCCATTTCCCCAGTGGGTAAGTAGGCACTTCCCACTGTTAGTGGGTGAATGACGACCATGTGAAGACAGACCTGCAGACTCTGCAGCTGGACCCAGATACGAGGCGGCCCTGATGGTGCAGGGGAGCCCAGACCGTGTCCACCTCCATGAGAGGCGATGGATGTGAGGCACGGGTATGTTTAAAGAGCAGTTTTAATATGCATTTATACGTTTTTAGCTTAATTTGCTTTATGGTTTTTGTCCTGTGGTTTATATTTATTTTCTATTCTTTATGTTACTTTTAGCTATTTTTTGTAGTATCATTTTATTTCTGGACTGACCTTAGTTTCCCTGTGCTGATAACC
Source organism: Okapia johnstoni (assembly GCA_024291935.2). Classification (NCBI taxonomy): domain Eukaryota; kingdom Metazoa; phylum Chordata; class Mammalia; order Artiodactyla; family Giraffidae; genus Okapia; species Okapia johnstoni. The sequence continues at coordinate 85,635,691 of CM044318.1, forward strand.
TGGTCAGTTTTCCTGGTTTGCAAGATTACCTTGAGTCAGAAAATCCTTAACTTGTCTGTTAATCTCTATACTCTAGAGGACAGCCCCCTAAGGCTTTCAGACAGGTGTCAGTTCCTTGTTTTCCTGAAGCAGAAGCCACACTAAGGCCACCTGCTCCCGAGCAATGCCCAGATCTGATGGTGAGGGGAGAAAACCACGAGTGAACTGAAGTCGAGCTCGGCTTCCCTCCTCCTCTCTTGTGAGGGGCCCTGCTCCGCTCCGTGCCCCCACCTGACAGGCCCTTCCCAGGATGGTCCTCCTCAGGCTCCGCTGAGTGACTTGTCCTTGCATGCTGTGCGCCTGCCAGGCTGGCGGGCCACAGTACTGGTCCCAAGCCCTGCTTATCTGCCAGGAGGCCGTGGGGGCCCCGCTCCCCAGGGCTGATGACCTGGGCCAGCCAGGGGTGCAGGCCGAGCAGGGGAAGAGCAGGCCACACGACTGCAACTGGGTCCAGTGGGCGTCAGGTCGGGTCTGGGGCTCTGGGTCCCTGGGCACCTTGATCTCCACAGGCAGCAGGAGCCTTCTGCTCACAGCCAAGGCCGGCGGCGGCAGTAAGAAGAACAGGGATAAATTTAGATTCTTTTGGTGTCTGCAGGTCATTATTAGAATTACAGCAACTGGCTGTGAGGTCATAAAGTTCCCCTGACAGGTTGTGAACAGCAGGCCCGGTTACTGTGGAGGCTGCCTGGGCGTCCTCCTTTGTTGTCAGGGGTCCTCCTCCCTGGGAAGGCAGAGTGGAACGGGAAAGGGAGACCAGAGAAAGGAGGTGTGCCCACAGCCTCTGGGCAGGATGCACTCCGAGCAGGGAAGCAAGGCTTGGTCACGGTGCAGAGACGCGGACGGCTCAGGGTGAGGTCCGTGGCCGTTACTCCTCGTCCTGCCGAGTGGGAGCCTGGCCAGGCTGCTGACAGCCTGCCTTCCCAAGGCTTTCTTTTCTGAGTGGCACCCAGTGTGGGGGTTGGCTGTGACGTGGCAGGGCTGCCAGCACTGGGTGTGCCGCTGTGCTGGGCGTGCGGGGCCTGGCAGACGGCAGGAGTCACCTCCAGGCATCTCAGGCCTGAGGGAGTCTCAGCCCAGCGAACCTCTCTCCTGGAAAAGCTCATCTTTCAGTTGAGGACTGGGAGACAAACCGCAGGGGCCTCATCTTGAACCCTAAACTCTGTGTAAAATGTAATCAGGTCCTCAGTCGTGGGGTAATACCCACTCTGCAACATTTTAATGATACTTGTGGGGTAACATATATTAGTTGAATCGGCCCTGTGTGTGTGTGTGTTATGTGTAGACCCAGTTGAAGACATGATTCTAAGTCATAACTGACTGTTTAACCTTAAAAAATATTGCATTCTTAGGATAAAGAAAATGTTATTCATAAGATTATAAAGTTTTATTTTAAGCTCTTACAAAAAGCAGTTCAGATGTTTTGTAGACAACTTAGCTTGATTGAGTTTCACACTATGGTGTGTATATTTCCCAAACTTTATAAAGTTGTGTACCTTGGGAGTTCTAGAGACAGACCTGGGGAAAGCTAGATTGCACCGTTTGGAGGCTGTACTGCAAAGCTCTCAGGCCTGAGTGTGCTGGCCCACTGGTGAGGTGGTGCATAGCATCTTCTCATGTGTTTCATCAGCAAGCATCTTCTTCTTCCTGAGCACGTGTGAACACCTGTGTGACTGGGGGGACAGGTAGAACACAGTTTGAGAAATGCTGGTGTGTTTCAGTGGGAATGTGTAATTAAGAGAAAATGAAATGTTCGGAGGATAGCCCAGTGAACAGTTGAATATCCCGAGCACATGCAGTATCCTGAGCACATGCAGAGCGCACTCCTGGACATGGAGCTGAGGCGTGCTGTGGTGCATCTTTATGTCAGTAACATGTGAGCGAGCAGACTTCCCTCCTGGAAGGAAAGAGGTCACCTCTGCGGAGGTGCATCCTTCCTTGGCCTGATGTCAGTGAAACAGCAGAAGCAACCAGAGGTACAAACCTGGTGCCTCCGTTTGCAGGTTACAGTCAGTGCTGTGTTGACCAGACAACACTTCATTCTCACAATTACAGAAAGAACTCCTGTGTACTCCCTGAGAGTGAAAAAAAAAAAAAAAAGTCAGAAAATTGAAAGTTATTTTTCCAAAATCACTGTAAGAGTGCAGGTTGTTTCACCTCTGGGCATTCTGACCCCGTAGTTCCCACGTGGAGGCTGGGACCTGACTGCTTTAGAGAGGAAGGCTGCAGAGCTGTGGGCAGGAGCTGGGAGCAGCTTGGTCGCAGACAAGCCCAGCGTCTCGTGGACCCTGAACACTTTTCTCATTCTCACCCTATCGATTGGGGACAGTGATCACATGCTATTATTGTACCAGCAAGAGAGCTTTTTAACCGGCTCTATGACTTATGGACTTTCTGAGAATTTTCATTAAAGTTGTGAATTGTGCAAGCTGAGGAAAGCTGAGACAGACAATCAAGAGCCCCCAGCACGTGGGCTGGCCTTGGTGCAGATTTCCTTTCTCGGCCGTGGCTTTGGGATCCAGTAGCAGAGTGTGGTTGTGTTGTCAGGAGGCTGCCCCTCCAGGGCTATAGAAGGTTGAGGAAACTGACAAAAGAGGAATCCTCCATATTCAGCATTGAGACCTCCAAATGCCAAGGGAAGGAGGGTTCACATAGCTGTGTCCCAGGAACCACGTCTCCCCACCCTTTCCTCCCACTCTTTTCCTCCCCTCCTGGCTGCCTAAATGTTTCATATTAGGACTCTTACAGGCAGGTCTGGAGACCCCTTTGTACCAGACACAGCTCCCAGGGGTAGGGCTGAGACACCTTCTGGTCCCCAGGACTGTGTTGACTTGGGTGCCAAGGCCTGGAGGTGGTCTGGGGTCGCCTGCCCTTTCAGGGCGATGGCTCATGGAGCCACTGAGAGTGCTTTTTTGCTGCCAGCCCCAGGTTCCAGGGAGTAGGGTTCTCCTGGTGCTTTTCTCGGTCGCTTCTGTGTGTTCCGGCCTGTTACGGGGGGGGGGGGGGGGGGGGGGGGGGGGTGCCCGGGGAGGCGGTGCCCAGGAGGTTTTCTTCCAGAGTGAGAGACATTTGCTTGGGGAACTTCCCTGAAGGTGGACTTGACCGTGACGTGCGGACATCCCACCTGTGAGGGTCAACTCCAGGCCTCCAGCTGACAGTCTCTCCCACTCGGGGCCAGCCTGGGCCAGGAAGACCTCTTTGTTTTGCTTGTTTTGACTGCCGAATTTTTCTTGGCTGATTTTAAATTTTTTCAAACACCTCTAGGGGAAATTCCCAACTCCTTGGCTTACTGCTGTGTCAGCCACCCCCAGAGAGAGACCTTCCTGTGGGGAGGGGCACCCAGTGTCTCAGGCAGTGGGTGCTCACAGACTGCACAGACATGTTCAACTCCAAGAGACACTACTCATCTTGGAAATTTGTCAGGATTTCCAGAAAGATCAGAAATTTGTGTTCCTTTTTAAAATTCTGTTCCTAAACATTTGTAGTACCAGAGACCCTGAAAAAGAGGATGAAGAGACTTGCAAACCCATGTCTGACAAAAGGCTTGTATTCAGAACATGTAAAGAACTCGCTAAATTCAACAAAGAAAAAATTAACACTCCAATTATAAAATGGGCAAGACTTCATCAAAGAGGATATGTTTGAGTTCGGCAATAAGCACAGGAAGAGAGGTTCATTAGACAGGGAGATGAAGTTGTACATGTACATAATGGAATATTACACAGCCTTGAAAACGAGTGTATGAACCACTAGAACTGATGTAAATGAAGTTAGCAACCGTTATACAGTTACATAGTTAGGACTGATTCACACTGTTGTACCGCAGAAGCTGACACGGCATGGTAAAGCGATCATCCTCCAATTAAAGAAGCCGAGTCAGTGAGAGAGCACTGCACACCCGCAGCCCCTCTGGGAAGCAGTGTGCCCGGTGCTGCAGAGTCAGACACATGGGTTCCCTGAGCCCAGGACTGCGGACGGGCAGGGTGAGACTGCACGGGGCAGGAGGGAGTGACGTGGGGTGTGACTGTGCATGGGGCAGGAGGGAGTGACGTGGGGTGTGACTGTGCATGGGGCAGGAGGGAGTGACGTGGGGTGTGACTGTGCACGGGGCAGGAGGGAGTGATGTGGATGGTGGGACAGAGCTGCGTCCTCCTTGGGGTCATGGGTTCAGTTCAGTTTAGTCTCTCAGTCGTGTCCGACTCTTTGCGACCCCATGAACCACAGCACGCCAGGCCTCCCTGTCCATCTCCAACTCCCAGAGTCCATCCAAACTCATGTCCATTGAGTTGGTGATGCCATCCAACTGTCTCATCCCCTGTCATCCCCTTCTCCTCCTGCCCTCAGTCTTTCCCAGCATCAGGGTCTTTTCCATTGAGTCAGCTCTTCGCATGAGGTGGCCAAAGGATTGGAGTTTCAGCTTCAACATCAGTCCTTCCAATGAACACCCAGGACTGATCTCCTTTAGGATGGACTGGTTGGATCTCCTTGCAGTCCAAAGGACTCTCAAGAGTCTTCTCCAACACCACAGTTCAAAAGCATCAATTCTTCTGTGCTCAACTTTCTTTATAGTCCAGCTCTCACATCCATACATGGCCACTGGAAAAACCATAGCCTTGACTAGACGGACCTTTGTTGGCAAAGTAATGTCTCTGCTTTTGAATATGCTGTCTAGGTTGGTCATAACTTTTCTTCCAAGGAGTAAGTGTCTTTTAATTTCATGGCTTCAGTCACCATCTGCAGTGATTTTCGAGCCCCCCAAAATAAAGTCTGACACTGTTTCCACTGTTTCCCCATCTATTTCCCATGAAGTGATGGGACTGGATGCCATGATCTTAGTTTTCTGAATGTTGAGCTTTAAGCCAACTTTTTCATCTCCTCTTTCACTCTCATGGGGTCGTAGGTATGTGAGTACAAAAGTAATAGAATTTCATGAAAAAGCTTAAAAAATCTTAAAACTTCCTAAAACGTAAAATTTAAATTAAAAAAAAAAACACAAAAGCTAGTGACATCGGAACAAGGTATGCGGTTTAGTTACCAGCGTTGTGGCAGTGCCAGCTTCCTGGTTCTGACAGCACACTGCGTCAGGAAAGCTGAGTGAGGGGTCCTCAGGAGCGCTTCACCACCTTGGCCGTTTCTTACGAATTTTAAAATTATTTCAAGATAATTTCCCAGCGTTCCTAATACCTACCAGTTTTTAAAAAAACAAAATGGGCTGGAGGGTTGGGAATTGTGCTTGCTTTGTGGTGGTGAATGTCAGAAACAGAGTTTTCCAGTGTAAGATGTGGGGGTGGGGCAGAGCCATTCTTGGAACGAAAGTAGGTCCCAAAGCTAAAAGATGATTTAGAAAAGAAAGGAAGCATTTAGGCTAGAAAAGCGCGTGCTGGAGTTGATACTGCTCATTTGATTCTTCTGATTAGCCTCATTACCTTGCATTTTAATGACTTAAAAAATGAGTCCAGAACAGTCAAACAGAAAATGTCCAAGTGGGCTTCCACACACATGATAAATTTTAACAAAGACCAGACATGAAATAGGGAAAACTTCTTCCTGACATTGATCACATTTCAAAGTTCAGACTTTCTTAATTCAGTCTGTTACTGACAGTAATATATTTTAACTCAAGAACGTGTTCATTCTGTGCACGTGGACTTGGCTTGTGAAAGTGTCCGCGGTACACACTGACATTGGAGCTCCTGTCATGGTGACTTAGACATAGGACCGCAGTGAGTGATTCCTGCCAGTCAAGGAACTTTCACTGAACCCCACTTGAATGGTAATAATCTGCTCTTGTAATTGCTGTGGAAAAGGAAAATCCTCCAGAGATTTTACATCTAATCATTTATTTATAAATCTGTAGATGGCAGTCTGCAGAGTACGCATCGGGGGTCAACTTTGTGCTCAAAACATTTGCCCGATGTTTACATTTCTCAGTGCATTTTTTCAGCAGTACCTCCACCCCCGTGGTCACAATAGGACCCTGCTTGTGGTAGCTGCTCTGCGCCTTGTCCCCTGGCCCAGTCACTTCATTACAGACGCCTCGGTAGAGGCCGTCCCCTCTGTATTAGCTGAAATATGCATGCTTTTCCATCTCATTAATTCAGTCTACATACAATTAATTTTTGCCTATTAATAAACCCCTTGGTGTTAGTGACAGCTCTCTAAACCACTTCACCTAGTGTGGAAAAGCAAAGCGAGCTTGTACACCTCTGCCCCTCCTCTGTGTTTTTAGTGTTGTTTTTGCCGGTTGGAGGGGGTTGGTGCATAAATCAGCCATCGCAAGAAAGTCTAAACTGCTGAAGACTCTGGATTTTGAATGGCTGATGGGGAATGTGAAACGTTAATTGACCCCACTTGTACTGGGGATAAATAGAGGTGGAGGGGAGCCGTCCAGACTTATTGGGGTCTCAGGCCACAGGGAAATTTGCTGGAGCCTGTGTGTGAGAAGATCAACTTTCTTCTTCCACAACGCTAAATAAATCCTCACCTAATTTGGACACCTCTCAAAGGACATCTGTGTGTTTTCAAATTTCCTAATTTCTTTTAAAAAATCTAATTAAATCTATTAATGCAAACAGGTGATTGTGTTTGTGGTAACTGTTCCTGCTGACCATATTCAAAAGGCAAAGGAAAATACCAAAACTCAGAACAAAACTTTGAAATTGAAAGCACCACCTCTTGAGGGGCTTGTGTGGAAAGAGAGGAATTCCCCATGATCTTGATTTTGCTCTGCTTTCTTACTCTCCATGTTAGGGAGAGGGCTATTCCACAAGGAAACATTTCTCAGTTCAGCCCCACCAGCAAGGAGGAAGTAGGGAATCCTGCACAGGTGTTAGGAGTCTTAGATTTCTTGCTTGGATTTGTAAAAAGTGCAGTTACCATTCGCAGCAAGGGTCATTCAGGAAATCCAAGTGTGGAGCTGCTAAAAGTTGCTGGAGTAACTGGACTCTTTCTGAGGGATTTGCGTTATGGCTATGAAGCTAGAGTTCTGTGGCAGGCCTGAGTCGCTGATGAAATTGTCCATGGGAAAGCTTTAGCATGCCTGTCCTGGTAAATCTGTAAGAGTGATGTCACACGAAGGTTTCCTGATCATTCTGTGAGATTTAGCCAGTGTCATCGGGTAGCTAAATTGGATGTAGGTGATTGATTGAAAGTAAGATAAATGGTTCACTTTGCTGATTTTCAAACGTGCCATGTGCATCAAATTTATCTATTGTAATTCTTAACAAGAATATTTAATAGGAATGTGTAATGGCTTCAGGAGACTGTTGAGTTTCATTACTGAAGATCAAATATAAAATCTTGTTGGAAGCTTCCTGATGGGTCGTGGGTAGCCTTGCCGGGTCCCAGCACCCAGGAGAGCTGCTGGCGGGGCCCAGCCTGCCCTCTCACTCCTTGTCTGACACCTTTGGACATCTTCCCGTGCTCCTAGGATGAGGACCAGGCCTGTCCTCCAAGGCCTGCTGGCTCCGCTCTCCCTCTCACCTCCTGGCTGACGACCACTGGGGCCTTGGCAGCGAGTACCAGTCTTCTTAGGCTGGCTCCTCTCCCTGGGCTGGACTTTTTCCACATTCAGCTAGGTGTGCTTTCCGTGACCAAATGGTTCAAAATAGGGATTCAAAGTAGCTCGCACAGTGAGTAAATGGGCTAATGCTTGGTGTTTCCAGAACAGTTGAATTTTGAATTCCTGACTGCGCTTCGAGCTCATTCCAAGACGGTCGCATAAATAGCACCTACTCATTACACGAAATCTAATGAAAAAACCATTAGTCAGCTTTTGAGATGAGCAGGTGCACCTCACAGAAAATGAAATGTCTTCCATTTTTGTGATGAGTTGTCTGCATATGCAGATCTGTATTTCTAAATTATTGAATAAGAAGTGTTTCTAATTCTAGGTTTATTTATGAAGTACAGTGTTTAATTATTCCCTAGCTTTTCAAGTTGGCCAGTAAACCTTTTCTTCCCCCTCACTCTTGATTACTCTTAAGTTTAAGACAATGCACAGTGGCAGATGTGCCCAACAACCATCCGTCATCCTAGTTCATGCCACTTTTTAATGTCAATTATAAAGAAAATTACTCCTTTGGCTTCAGAAGTTTATTTGCGTCTCTGAGAAGATTGGTGGCTCTTCAGACTTAACGTCTGAGGCAATAGAAACAGACACACGTCGGGAGGCACTGGTGTCTGCTGGATAAGGGAGCCTAGCGTGTTCTTCTAAAAGGAGAACTGTTTCATGCTGCCATTGATACACTGAGTCAGGGAAGGAAAAACACAAGAATCTTTAACTCGAAATCCCCTACTAGGGCGCCGCGAAGGTGGACCTGAAGGATGACTCCAGGTGGGTAAGGAGGACGACAGGACGCCTTGTGTTTGGTACTGACCGGAGGGGCTGCTCGTCCTGGGCGGCATTTTCTTCCTGCTAGGTCAAGTGAGATGCCCTGAGCCAGTGATCGTCCAGGAAACCCCAGGAATGGGTTTGAAGGGTGTGATGACCTGGGACCCAGGAAGAAGTGAGGAAGCTGCTTCAGGTGGATGTTGGGGTCTCTGTATACTTGGATATGGGTGGAGCCAGGGGTTTTCTCTGAGGGCCTGCCTCCTGAGAAGGAAAGGTGACTTACTAAATGTGGACCTGTCTGAGGCATGCAGCTCCCTCCTCTCCCTGCTTGGCTGGTAGACAGAGTCGTGGGCTATGTTTTACTCATCTTGCCGCCCCTTTTTTGCCTGGCATAGTGAGCCGCAGACAGTAGGTACTTGGCACGTATTTATGCACCAAAGGTAGTGACACTGCTGCCCGTGAGCTCAGTGAGGGAGAGAACCATTGCCTTGGACATGGAGTGCTCGCTCACACGTCAGAACGTAAAGACCATCCCTCACCTCCCTGCTGCCAGGGAATGTACCCATATGTGTTACATAGTTTTATTGGGGGGAGGGGTTGTTTTGTTTAAGAAAAAACATCTGTTTCTTTTTGATCCTTTGTTTCTTAATATATTCAACAGAGTCACAAGTTTCTGGTGTATGTATTTTATTTCATTTTTTCCCCTTCAAATACTTAAATGAAAGTGGCATGTCAGATAGTTTGCAGTTTTTGCAACCCTGGGAGTTCAGCTCCAGACCCAACAAGTGCTGGAGTTTCTGATTTGATTCTTGGAAATTAGAGTACATTTTCTTAGAGTACTTTTCTTGATTCCATGTATACTAATTGGCAGGAAGATGTTTGATCTTAATAAATTAAGAGTGAGGGGACACAGGTCGCAAAGATTCAGGCACAAGTGAGCAACTGAACTGACTGACTGAGGGGGACATGGGAACCAAAAAGAGGACAGTTGCTGAAGAACTGGGTTTGCTTTCAGTTCTGACATATGTATGTCTTTACGATGTTTAAAGAGGGAAGCAGCATGGTGGAACAGGTCTGTGGATTCACACAGGCATACACACCCTTTTCTGTACTATCTTGATCTGTTTTCCTGGGTAGTTACGCCAGCTCTTTTGAAGACCATGTGCACCGAGACAGAGGGCCATTTCTCTGGGAAGAGATGAGAAGATGCCAGGCTGCACTCTGACCATGCTGTGGTCAGCCCAGCCAGAGTTGGCGGGTGCACTCAGTGTGCCCGTGCCGTAGGCATGACTTCAAACCCCAGGCGTCCGGTGACTCGTGTGTTGGACCAGCAGTGCCCAGGAGAGGGAGAGGATGAAGAGCCACGGTAAAGAGGAAACGGCGCAGCACTTGGTGGCTCGTACGGAGTGTGGAAGTAGGACTACTAAACCTGAGCCTCTGAAAGCAGTGAATGCGTCCAGAAAGCTCTCAAGTCCGTGAAAGTCTATTGAATCTTGGGCTCTGGGTGGAATCAAAAGCTGAAAAACAGGCAGTTCCCCTTTTGTGCCTTAGATCTGGTTCAGAAAACCATTTCTTAAATGCTTCAAGTTTTGATCAAAAAAAAGACATGACGTAGAAAGATTTTAAAACATTGCAGGTTTGTATTATGTATTTGCATGTGTTTTAACTAGGTTGGCTTAAGCTTAATTATTATGCCTTGAGAAAGCATGATTAAGTTGATGGAAAACACAAAAAAATCTTAGCAAGAATACAATAAGGCTATAGAGTATATCAAAAAAGTAGTTATAGTTACTCTGAAAGTAAATTCTAAAATCATTTTTCAGGACATTCAGTGACATCTTTGCCCCAACTTGCCCTCTTCTAGATATTTTCCCTTTTGTTATTGTTCAGTCAGTAAGTCATGGCTAACCCTTTGTGACCCCATGAACTGCAGCACTCCAGCCTTGCCTGTCCTTCGCCATCTCCCTAAGTTTGCTCAAATTCATGTCCTTTGAGTCAATGATGCCATCCAACCTTCTCCTCCTGCCTTCAGTCTTACCCAGCATCAGGGTCTTAGTTCTTCACATCAGGTGGCCAAAGTATTGGAGCTTCAGCATCAGTCCTTCCCATGAATATTTCCTTTGATTTCCTTTGTGATTGACTGGTTTGATCTCCTTGCTATCCAAGGGACTTTCAGAAGTCTTCTCCAGCACCACAGTTTGAAAAGATTTCTTCGGTGCTTAGCCTTCTTTATGGTCCAACTCTCACATCCATACATGACTACTGGAAAAACCTTTGTCAGTGGAGTAATGTCTCTGCTTTTTAATAAGCTGTCTAGGTTTATCATAGGTTTTCTTCCAAGGAGCAAGCATCTTTTAATTTCATGGCTGCAGTTCCATCTGCCGTGATTTTAGAGCCCAAGAAAATAAAATCTGCCACTATTTCCACTTTTTCTCCATCTATTTGCCATGAAGTAATGGGACCAGATGCCATGATCTTCGTTTTTTGAATATTCAGTTTTAGGCCAGTTTTTTCACTCTCCTCTCTCACCCTCATCAAGAGGCTGTTTAGTTCCTCTTTGCTTTCTGCCATTAAAGTGGTATCATCTGCATATCTGAGGTTGTTGATATTTCTCCCTGCAATCTTGATTCCAGCTTGTGCTTCATCCAGCCATGCATTTCACATGATGTTCTCCACATAGAAGTTAAATAAGCAGGGTGACAATGTACAGCCTTGACGTACTCCTTTCCCAGTTTTGAACCAGTCTGTTGTTCCATGTCTGGTTCTAACTGTTGCTTCTTGACCTGCATACAGGTTTCTCAGGAGGCAGGTGAGCTGGTTTGGTATTCCTCTCTTGAAGACTTTTCGCCAGTTTGCTGTGGTCCACAGAGTCAGAGGCTTTCTCATTAGCACTTCACCCAGTGCTGCAGGCATTTCACAAAAGGCACTGAAGCCTCAGTTGCTGTGAGTGACACAGAGATGCCCGCATGGGTGTGTGTGTTTGTGGAAGCCCATCTGACCAGTCCACGTAGCCTGAGAGCTAGAGAAGCGAGGCCCCAAGTGCACAGAGATTGGAGGGTCAGCATCTGACTGCTCTTAGTGTTCTGAGAGAGGCCCATGCACTCCGGGGAGCCAGAGTGGCCCCAGCCAGCAGGAGCTGTTCCCCGGCCGAGGTCAGCTCCAGGCACAGGGACTGGATGGGGAAGAGCAGCAGCCAGATCGACTGGAGCTCAGCACCGCCAGGGGAGGGCCCGAGACACAGCCAGGCTGTAAGGTCTCTGCCTAGCCCCAGATGTGGAGTTCGGTCTTGATTCTGCTCGCGTGATGAGGGGGTGGGAGCTGCTGTGAGCAGGATGGTGATGTGGACCAGACGGGGAGGTTTGGGGAGTATATCTGACTTTGGCGGGCTCTCTGGATGGGAGCCGAGAGTGGGGAGGCCAGTTCATAGGTCGTGGCCATGTTCAGGAGGCAGTGGGCACTGAGCAGTGGTAGCAGCAGGGACAGGAGGCCAGAGCGTGTGTCCAGGGGCTTCCAGCCCGGCAGGTGCGAGTGTCTCTGCGCCGCTGTTACAGGAGTTGTTGCTGTTGCTTGGTCACTAAGTCATGTCTGACTCTCTGCAGCCCCACGGACTGCAGCACGCCAGGCTTCCCTGTCCTTCACCATCTACCATAGTTTGCTCAGACTCATGTCCATTGAGTCAGTGATGCCTTCCAACCATCTCAACAGTAGGGAAATCAGAAGGCATTACAGGCTCGGGTGGAAGGTGGCATGTGACATGGCAAGTTGAGTGGAGGGGCTGCCAGCACCTCAGTGGCCGTCCCAAGCAGGAGCCGGAGGCGGTGGCTGGATATCATCTGCAGGCCCTCACCTGATGACACCGCACCCAGGAGAGTCCACTTAGAACCTCAGCCAGCAGTCAAGGCCAGGCAGGTGATCCCAGACTTCTTTGTTGCTGTCAGTCTACGGTTCTCAGTACGGCAGTGATGCTGCACCCTGATAAAGACCACAGTTAGTTTCCTGGAGTGAACCAGCTCTGGCAAAGTGGGCAAGAGTAAGTTTCACCCAGTCTTCACTACGCAAAAATAAATATAGGTAATCACAAGTCAGCATTCACAGGCCCGTGACAACTGAAGTTTCTTGTAGCATCCTCGTTCCTGCTAGCGTTTTTGTACCCGCCCCTCTCCGATGGTCCCCTCGCAGACTTGAAGGAAACAGAGGAAGGAGGCAAACAGAGCGGCCCGGGCTGGTCTTGACCTCAGTGCTCAAGGGGAGTCTCCACTTCCAGGGATCTAAATTTATGCTTTCACTGTGATTAAAATCGCTTAAGAATAAACATCTCATTATTTATAAAGGTAAAATGCTTCTTCTGTAGTACCTGAGGACGAGTGAAAGACATTTTCACATCATAAGACTTCCCTTTTTTAAGTTACCGTTTCTTTGTCTATAGTTTCCTTGAGCATCTCTGAATCCTTTTCAAAGGGTCCCAAAATTACTCTAGCCTTACACAGATCAATACAAACTACAAAAAGATCTTAATGATCCAGATAACCACAATGGTGTAATCACACACCTAGAACCAGACATCCTGGAATGCGAAGTCAAGTGGGCCTTAGGAAGCATCACTACAAACAAAGCTAGTGCAGGTGATGAAATTCCGGCTCAGCCATTTCAAATCCTAAAAGATGATGCTGTGAAAGTGCTGTGCTCATTATGCCAGCAAACTGGAAAAACTCAGCAATGGACACAGGACTGGAAAAGATCAGTTTTCATTACAACCCAAAAGAAAGGCAACACCAAAGAATGTTCAAATTAGCACACAGTTGCACTCATCTCACATGCTAGCAAAGTAATGCTCAAAATTCTCCAAGGTAGGCTTCAATAGTATTTGAACAGAGAACTTCCAGATATTCAAGGTGGATTTAAAAAAAGGCAGAGGAACCAGAGATCAAGTAGCCAACATCCATTGGATCACAGAAAAAGCAAGAGAATTCCAGAAAAATATCTACATCTGCTTCATTGACTACACCAAAGTCTTTGACTGTATGGATCACAACAAACTGTGGAAAATTCTTCAAGAGATGGAAATACCAGACCACCTGACTGGCCTCCTGAGAAATCTACATGCAGGTCAAGAAGCAACAGTTAGAACTGGACATGGAACAATGGACTGATTCCAAATTGGGAAAAGAGTACATCAAGGTTGTATATTGTCACTCTGCTTATTTAACTTCTGTGCGGAGTACATCATGTGAAATGGTTGGCTTGATGAAGCACAAGCTGGCGTCAAGATTGCAGGGAGAAATATCAATAACCTCAGATATACAGATGACACCACCCTTATGCCAGAAAGCAAAGAGGAACTAAAAAGCCTCTTGATGGTGGTGAAAGAGGAGAGTGAAAAAGCTGGCTTAAAATTCAGCATTCAAAAAATGATGATCATGGCATCCAGTCCCATAACTTCATGGCAGATAGATGGGGAAACAATGGAAACAGTAACAGACTTTATTTTCTTGGGCTCCAAAATCACGACAGATGGTGACTGCAGCCATGAAATTAAAAAGACACTTGCTCCTTGGAAGAAAGGCCATGACCAACCTAGACAGCATATCAAAAAGCAGAGACAGTACTTTGCCAACAAAGGTCCATCTAGTCAAAGCTATGGTTTTTCCAGTAGTCATGGTTGGATGTGAGAGCTGGACCATAAAGAAAGCTGAGAACTCAAGAATTGATGCTTTAGAACTGTGGTGTTGGAGAAGACTCTTGAGAGTCCCTTGGACTGCAAGGAGATCAAACCAGTCAATCCTAAAGGAAATCATTGGAAGGACTGATGCTGAAGCTCCAATACTTTGGCCACCTGAGGCGAAGAACTGACTCACTGGGAAAGATTGAAGGCAGGAGGAGAAGGGGACGACAGAGGATGAGATGATTGGATGGCATCAGCGATTCAATGGACATGAATTTGAGCAAGCTCCGGGAGTTGGTGATGGACAGGCAAGGCTGGCGTACTGCAGTCCATGGGGTCACAAAGAGTCGGACAGGACTGAGTGACGGAACTAGACAGACAAAAGCTAAAGAGAATTACAGTCAGGCTGGGGCACTGGGAGGGCCTTTGGACCTCTGGGGGCAGCATTGTCAGGAGAGCAGTGAGCAGTGAAAGAGGGACATGCCGCAAAGGGCTGAAGACTTGGGACCAGAGGAGAGACGCGACTCTGGAGCAGTGAGAGCTCCTGTGGTCCCTGTTGGCAGGTCCTGTTGGTCCCTCTTGGCCGGGCCCCAGCCTGGCCTCGGGGATGGGCTGGTCCCGAGCAGGGCAGCAGAGAAAGGGCATGCTGCCGAGGACCTGCAGGCTCCCCTCTGCACTTCTCCAGCTCGGAGGGAAGATTCAGGAGTCAGATCAAGGCTCAGTGCTCTCAGAGGTGGAGGTGCCGTTGGCTGGCTGCAGGGTGTGCATGCAGGGCTTCTTCGCTTGTCCTGCCTGTCAGAGAGCGTCTGTGAGTAAATGCTGCAGGGCTCTGCTGGAAGCCCCTCACTCCTCCCTGGGGACCCGGTCCAGGCGCAGAGCGCAGTCTACGACCCGCCTGCCTGCAAATGTGACAGCACCCAGAGCTGTATTGATTTTTAAGAGGAGGAAAAAGGCATATAAAATTGGAGTCTCCAACCTGCTTTGAGTCGAAATTGGTGCTTCTTAATGGGAATTTTAATTGGCTGGCTTTGCAGCTAAAATGTTTTTTACCCTATTCTTCCTCCTCACGCTCACCCTGCCTCTGCTCATTCTTCTCAGACCTCACTCAGCCTCACTTCCTAGGCTTCCCGCTCTTGAACATAATCGGGTCCTTTGCTGGTAGACCTGTGACTGGAAGACCCCGGGGTGTTGCTGAACTCAGTCTGAGCACCCTGGAAGGAAGACAGAAGATGCTGGGAGAGGCGCCAGCTCACAGCAGAAGGGCGATGGGAATGGCCTGTGAGCCCCCGGTCTGAATGATATCCCTCTTTGAGCTGACAGCCCCCATCTCCAGCGCCAGGGATGGGACTTGCTGAAGAAGTACAAATGTTTCCTGCTGCTTGTAATCTATCTTGCAAATATAAGTATTCTGGAAGAAGGATTTATTTTAATGTGAATTTTAGTTTTTTTTTTCTGTAGTTAACATTGCTTTATTACTCTGCATCCTTGCCAGGAAGCTCATTTTAAGAGTTTCAATTCAAAATTAAATATGACCTCCGTGTTTTAAAATACAATTACATTAACTGTCCATTTAATACTTGCTTAAGATTTTTTTGGCCACTAACGTATAGTCAATATACTTGTCTGATATTAAATACAGTGTTTCCAGCTATGCTCACCAGCTAACTTGCTCCAGCTGCAACAATAAGCCAGCAAAGGAAGGCCTTCTGAGAAGGGAGCTGCAGAAAGTTGTTCCCAGATGACACTGCTTCATTGTCTTATATCAGAAGCTACACTTTTCTTTTAAAACTTCACTGTGTTTGATTATAGGAAACTATCTATTATTTATTTAGTACTGTACAGACCAATGTACAAGACAGGTAATTCAGTGACAGGATTATTTATTAATAAGCCCAGTACCCGAGTTAATGGGACTTAACCCCATGGAGGTCAGTCCTTGTGTAATACATGCCTTTTGGAAAGAAAAGAGTAGTGTCTTCAGAACATTCAGTTGTTATTTTAGCATTTAAATTAAGACATATTCCCTTGCTAAGATGGAAAAAAGCTTAACTGCATCATGACAAAGTCGACCTGCAGCTGTGAGGAGAGACCAGTTTGGAAGCTGCACTGGGGCAGGCAGTGTGTTTGGGCCCCGGTAGTCCCAGCGGCGTCATTGCTCCTTCACGGCTCACGGGAGGAGGGGAGCCATCCCCTCATCAAGGTGGACACATCAGAAACTGCTTGTGGTGGGAGTCCACGTGTCAGGGGCGAGACTCGGAGCAGGGAGCTGCGGCTTCCCAGGGCCCAGGCTCTCCCCTTCCCTGTCGTAGCTCTGCCGCTGGGATGCGGCGCTCCTGGGCCCTGCACACAGCCCGAGCTCCGGGGCGGCCTGGTGGGGGTGCGATGCTCCTGGTTCCTGCTCGTGGTAGGCTGGTTTTCTCTGCAGCAGGTGAGAAGGTGGAGCCTGCGGAAGGCCCTGCTGGGCCCTCTGTGTGTCATGGGGGTTGGTCGAGGGGTTTCTCCTCCCTGGGGCCCCTCTCCTCCTCCTCCTGAGAGGCTGGGAGCTCTGAAGGGGAAACCAGGGAGCAGAGGAGTCCGCCTCCGCACCGTGTGGGTCTGGGTCTGCGCACGTGTGGTCACATGCAGTCACGGCGCCAGTGTTTGCTGTTTAAATTCATTGTCCTTCTGTTTCATCTCAGGACTCAATTGATTGCTTTCTCTCAAGTGGGAATGGAAGACCTACGAAGGAAAGGCCGTTTAGTTTTGTGTCTTCAAACCTGAAACACTTCTAGGTTTGACCAGAGTCCTGTCAAACTGAGCTAAATCGGGTGTGAGGCCCGCTCCCTGGGCTTTGACAAACTCTGTTATCGGCAGTCTGCTGCACAATCTGAGAAGGCAAGAAAGGTGGCTTTCCGTGTTTAGAAAATCTTTGTGGGTTCCCCCCCACCCAGGGGAATGGTTTTCAGCAAATTATTCATTGGAAAAATGGAATCTGAAATGCAGGTGTTTCTCAGCACATGTGCTGCAGTGGCCGTGCTGGCCCCAGTGCGTCTTGTTCACGCATCCCTTCAGCAGGTTCGCACAGAGCTCCGAGAAGGCCCGAGCAGGGGCCCCAGGGCTAGGCGGCGGCATTGGGGCGACTCCGTGGCTGTGTGGGGCCTTCAGTCAGACGCCTGAGCAACCATGGTGGGGAGCCTGTCCTCCTAAGCCCAGGCCACACCTGCCATATTAGCACCAGACCACCTAGGACAGTGCCTTGAGCCCTCTGGGTTTTGCTGGGGGATGAGTATGGGGGTGACGGGCTGGGAGAATTCTAAGACTTAGGCCTCCTGCCTATGTGGAGGAGCACTGTGCGCTGAGTGAACTGGTCACTGAGGCATTCAGACAGGAGCGTGGCCTTCCCGTGAGGCTGAGGAGCAGGGATGCCAGTGGCCACTGTGTATGAGCCTGAGGCCCTAAAGTGTGGGCACCTAGTGTCTCTTCTCGGAAGCTTCTAGAATATAACATAACTAGAGTCAACATTCACATCCCCGTTGTCTTTGAATGGTAGGGCAGTGGGCCTAGGGTTATAGTCCCATGGAGCAGGGAGAAATTGACAGAAGTTCCTTAAAGTAAAAAAAATCCAAATGCTGTCTAGTACATACGCTCTCAAGAATAGAACGTGTGAACACAGGACTTGTCAGGATTAGAGGGACCATTTGTTTCCATTTCAAAGAGATAAACAAGAGTACTTCAGCTTTATGGAGATGCTTCAGATTAAGGTCTCTGGAATCAAACAAACTTTAATTCACATTCTGGCTTCATCCCTTGATGAACTGATCAGTGTTATTACATCACCTCTGGGCCTCAGTTTCCTCTTTCAGAACATAGAAAAATGCCTCCTCAGGGATTGTTGGGAGGAGTAAAACACAGGACTATTTCTAACTCTGCATGGCACATGTTAGGCACTCAGTAAATAGCAGCTGTGAACTGTATACAAGGGTTTACCTTGAGTTGTTGCCATATAGTTGATCCTCCCTCAATGGATCCATCCTGTCCACAGTGCCATGTTGTTTGAAGAAGGTGTGATGTTGAGAACGTCTATCACCTGAGACTTGCACAGTCAGTTGCCTTAACTGTGTCTGACCTTGGCTGTGTTACTGAGAGTCAGGACGTTGAACTACATGATAGAAAACCAGTCCTGGCTTACCCATCTTGACTACACGCCCCGAGATTTTCCATTCTTATGCTGCTTACTTTTCATCTTAACTCTTGTTTGCTGTGGAGGGCAAAGGCCCTCTGCCTGACATTTCTATTCGTCTCTGTCCCTAAAATCCTGTGTCCCAGACCCGAAGCACATGTATTCTTTTTCTTCAGGCGTCCATGCAGAACTTTAATGTCAGGGAGCAGTCGGCCACGCATAACAACCTCCTGCCCTGTCATCTTGTCTTTGGGACACAGATGCTGATATTCTTGTCTTGGCGTGTGGAGGAAAGAGTGTGCCCCTTTCCATCTCCTTTAGGCCCACGGTGTCACACACACTTGGCACAGCAGAGCAAGGCCACACAGGGTCTTTGAGAACATCAGAGGGCAGCTTTGGAGGGTATACGGGTTGGCCCAGCAGAGAAAGACCAGACTGTAGAGGACACTCGGGGCAGGTGGCCACATGCCTTGTAGAGTTAGCCTGAAAGATGCTTTCTGTTGACCAGATGTCCCACGTCCCACTTGAAATCTGTATCCAAAGATGCTGCTGCTGCTAAGTCACGTCAGTCGTGTCCAACTCTGTGCGACCTCATAGACAGCAGCCCAGCAGGCTCCCCCGTCCCTGGGATTCTCCAGGCAGGAACAAAAGATGAGATGTTTATAATTCTTGTTAATGGACTGCTTTCTCCTGTGTTCTTTTCTGAGAGGTGGGAGCAGAATTGTTGAATAATGAGAAGTTACCTAACCCCAAAGATCCTTTGGGAAAAAGCACTCTGGAGGGAGTACCAAGAATTTGATGAGACAGATGGAATGACTTTAAAAACTTTGTTTTTACAGATATTTTTCAACAAATGAACTAAATTCTTGATAGAATTGTAATAAATATACTTAAGCTGCAATTTGATCATGATTTTTAAAGTATTTTTTATGTTAGCTATTATTTCTTTTTAAAACTGTTTCATTGCTAACATATATGCATCTTACTTGTAAGAAGCTAAATTAAGCAGGGAAAAAGGAATATACCTCTCCTGTGTGTGTGAAACCTTAGAAAGCTTCTTTGTTCACTGCTTCAGTGGTGAAAGCAAATACAATATAGACATAAGGCTATTTGAACTCTTTATTTGCCACATTTACAATATTAATAATAGTGTTTCTAGAAGTTGTCACATCAAGTAAAAGATCTTCATTCCAGGCTGTCTTTGGGGGCCAAATTGAGACTGGATGCATGCATTTAATAAATTGTAGTCTCAAGTAGTCATTTTTGTAAATAATTAGTTTCAGTGAAAGAATAAGTTAGCATATTGTATGCATCTAATGTTGCAAATGTACATACAGCAAACTTTGCTATTAATCAACAGTCAAGCACCGCAAGTGGGGTCTCATACATAATGAATTGTGCTTAAACCTCATGGGCTTCTTGATAGAAAAATAAAAGAAAACACAAGTGTAGTAAGCTTTTGAATAAAATTTAACTAGATTGCTCTGCATCCTGTAATTGTTTTGGAATCATTAGGGACCTGATAATTCATCTGTAGTTTTGGGGTGTTTTTATCTTCATCTGTCAAATAGTGGAGATTTTTAATGATATGTTAAAGTGTTGATAGAATACAGTTTTCCTTTTAACAACTTGAACATTTAGGAGAAAAAGTAGATAGACTTTTTAAGGCATTCTTATCTGCCAAGTATACTGTTTAAATTGTCTCTTAAAATATGTATTACTGTTGATATATTTTAAAGAAGCAATTATTTACTTTAAAAAATACAGTTCTTATTTACATTATACGGGGAGGAGTTGAAATTTTATGTAAAATTTTCTCTGTGTTGTTGGTGTTTTAAATGACTAAAGCAAATTTCTACAGAGGAATTCTTGCTTAGGTTCTGACATTAATTTGAGCCCCAAATTTTGGGGACTTAGGATGCCCGTTAAAAACATACCTGTGACCACCCAGACAGTGAGTAAAAGGGGGCCCAGTTAAACTCGAGACGGCCTCTTCCCCCTCCTCTCGTTGACTTGACCATGAGCCATTGGTGGCCTGTGATGGGATCATGAGTGCAGAGTTCATTTCAGGGGGTGTGACTGTGGGGCGGAAAGCATGAAGGCGAGAAGCAGGAATTCTTCCTCAGCACAGGTTCGCTGAGCTGATGGCCAGAACTCGGGCTCGCCCTTCCGTTGCCGTCCCTGGAAACTAGGCCGGGGCTGCCTTCAGCGCTGACTCTGTCTAGTCTGATACGAAGTCTCTTCCTTCTGCACATAATAAGCGTCAGTGAAATAGGTACTACAACCAAACGTGTGAACGTCGGTCCATAAAGTCACGTTACAAGTAGTAGGTGCTCTGGTCTCATAGAATTAAAATCTGCATGTTATATGTGCACCATTTTTATATATAAACTTAGGCCTGTTGCTGATATTTCATGCATGTTTATTAATCTTTTCCCTGTTTTTCATCGTTGAGTACATGTTGCTCTTAGGATCGTGTGAGAAAGAGATAAGGTGACACATGAATCATTTAGAACATCACCTGATAAGCAGCAGGGAGGCTCCGGTTGGGTCTGTAGGGCCCCCACCCCCGGCGCACCTCCTGTTTGCCCCACTGACTCAGTTGTGTTGTTTGAGACCTGTGTTTCTTACCACTGTATCAACAGTTTCTCTTTTTTCTACTCTGTGTCCTAATACAACTCTGGAATGTTCAAATAATTGCACAGATTCCGTCACACTCATGTAGGGTTCTTGCCCAAACAGCTGATGGCCACCAGGCAGTGTCACGGAGCCATCACTTTCCTGGTTCGTTCATCAGGTAACACAGGGAAGTCCCAGTTGGGGCAGGACAGGTTCCTCCAGCACAGCCATCAGGGAGGGTGTGAATTCCTCTGTGTTGTACCTTCAGCTTCCCTGCCTGCCCAGGTGGATGGCAGTCCTCAAGTTGATACTCTTGCCAATAAGCCCTGTTCTTAACGGGTCCTCGGTAAATGCTTGAATGGAATCAGACCACTAAATTTGGTTGGAATAAAGAGTTTAAAGCCTTCGTTCAGCTTCTCATTTAGAAAAATTTAAAGGACCTTTATTGAAAGCATGGTTTATTTGTCTTCAGTTCTACCACTGGAAGAAAAGCATCTGAGCTTTACAAGAAGGTATAATTAAATGCAGGACAAACAAGCAACTCTGCCAGAGATCTGCTAACTTGGACATAATTGTGTCTTTCCCGTCTCCACATGATGTTTATAAAGTCACCTCGATTGCAGTTTTAAGTGTTTTCTGTGCCTATGCCCCTACCTGAGCCTGTGAGGTCTGGCGCTCTATCCTGGAGTCCTGGGGGCCAGAGACGGTGAGGCTGTTCATCCTGAGGGGCGCTAAGCCACTGTGTGCAGTCAGGGCTCTGGGTGCATCTTCACATCAGATCGGACTCTAGTGTCTGTGGGCGTCCTTGCGGACTAACCTCCCAGCCTTGCTGAAGGACACCTCCCCATCATGGCTCCAGACTCCAGGTGGACTCAGGAACATGAGTCTTTGGAACTCTTCTCTTAGGTGATCCTCTGGCATCACCAGTTAACGTTCCCCAAACCGTAAGGCTCAGTTTCACCCTGTGAAGCGAGAGATGGGGAACAGGCACCAGGTCCCAGGGAGGCCGGGGGCACGGCGGCTGCACGGTCCCCTGTGGGCAGGACGCACAGGGCCGACCAGAGAGAGGGGACACGGGACTTCCGGCCTGCTTGCTCATGTCAGAAGGGCTGTAAGCCCAAGTACATGACATGGTGATGTTTATGGGGAGTAGAATTCATTCAGACAGGAGGATTTAGTGAAGCTTTGCTGCCAGCCATTGAAGCCTTGTTGTTGACTTGCAGTCAGTCAGTCATTTGTGTCCGACTCTCTGCAACCCGATGGACTGTATAGCCCACCAGGCTCCTCTGTCCTTCACTGTCTCCCAGGGTTTGCTCCAGCTCGTGTCCATTGAGTCAGCGATGCCATCTAAACATCTCATTTTCTGCCACCTCCTTCTTTGCCTTGGAAGTTAAGCCTTAAGGCGCCCCAGAACCCACACAGGCAAAGCTCCTGCCCGCCAGGTGGGCGTGTCGAGCACAGCTGTTCCGTGGGACAGATGGGAGAACGCAGAGCTGGGGGCGCCCCTCGTGCTCGCTGGGCGGCCCGCCACGCAGTCGTCCCCACAGGGGGTAAGACCCCGAGCAGCACCTCCTGGTGGCTTCAGCCAGCCTGGCGCCCAGCACCCCACCTGCCCCCGGAGGGTTCCTGGAGCCAGGCAGGGCCGCCGTGTGGAACCTGTGTCCTGGGCCTGTCTGCTCCCCCTGGGGCCAGGCTGTCACTCTTCCTCCTGCCCCCCGCCCCAGGGCCAGGGCCTGGAAGCCTCACACAGCGGGGACAGACAGCCTTCCCGGTGCCTCCCATGCTCACGGATCAGTGCTGTGAACTCGTGGGTTCTCTGGGTAAGTCTTGGGGAGAGCCCCTGCCTGCCTTATTGAAAACACTTCAGACATTTGTTCTAAAGCATGTCACCTGCTTTGCTGTGTCTGATTTGGAATGATGGACAGGTTCATGTCCAAACAAATCTGAAATGCAACTCAACACCAGAACATTCTTTCTCCAGGCCCACGGGAATGGGTCAGGCTCCTTCTCGGGGGTCACGGCTCCAGGAGAGCTTCCCACAGGGCTCTCCGACACACCCAGGTTCCGGCAGCATCCCCTCGAGGTGGCACTCTGTTGTCCTTTTTATTTTCCTACAGGGTCCCTGAGGTTGCCAGCTTTGCATATTTCTTGAAGAAACCCTTACGCCAAAACATATGTGGCTTTGTGTTTGGTGTGTGAAGATGCCTGTGCTCTCTACTGCTACGTTAAAAAGCTCAACAAAGCCAAATTCATTTTCCAGCCACTACCAGCTCTCTTATGCCAAGTGAAAATAAGTGTAAGGGCTCCAGTGTCCTGATACTGGCCTCAGGATTGCTCTTGCTGATGACGTCCTGGGCAGCTTTGGAAGGGTCGGCTCTGAGGTCGGCCTCTGCCTGGCCTTGTGAACGGCGGGACAGCCTTGTCTCGTTTCCATCCTCAGCACTGGCCTTCCAGCGGCCCTCCTGGGGGCCGGGCTCCCACACGGTGGTGCTTCCCAGAGGCAGTGGCCACAGTCTGTGCATTTAGTGGTAGGTGAGCTGCTAGGCTCCCAGCTCCCAGGGAGATGTGGATGTGAGATTTAAATGAGCGTGGGCCACGGAGCCCATAATGATTGGGGTTTCAGGTTCGTCGGTAAGGAAGCCTGGAGAAACTCCTCCATAATAAGAGCAGCCGTTAGAGATGCTGTGATCCTGTCACACCACAGCTCTTTCAGGGACGAGCGGAGCGATAGTTGGAGGAGAGGGCAGGGCAGAGAATAAATTTTATTTTATTGTAGAAATGGAAATTTGTGTCATGGCTTTAAAAATCCGATTTTATGTGTGTGTTTAATGCCATTCATTTTAAATGTAGTATCATAAATCCTTGCTTCAGAATCAAAGCTGTTTAATTACATTTCACCCATGAATAGTTATCTAATGCCAATAGAGAAAGAGTTAAAAAGGAGAACTACAGAGTAAATCAGAGGTTGAGATCTTTAGCACAAGCATAAAAAATCAATTTAAGATGAATTTTACTACTATAAAAATTCTTCAAATATCCTTTTAACAGTGGGAAATGCTGGGAAACTCAGCTCACATTTCAATTCCCTTAGCAACGCAGGGGAAGAGGCCCCCAACCTGGGCAGTGCTCCAGGATGCCCACAGCTCCGTAGCCTTTGTCAGATGCCCCCGAGGGAACCAGGGCATCTGAGTAAGAGTTGTAACTCCCCAAGGTGGGTGCAAAGCCCCTCACTCTCAACTTAAGCCACCTGTCTCCTGGACGGTGTGCCCTCCCCCTTCAGGGGGCCCCGTTTGCAGGGTGTGATGGTCAGGAAGACCCGTCAAGCACCCACATTTGCTGCCTCTCCCACCAGCACCTCACCCCGCCCGCCTCTGCAGGAGGTGCCGGCCAGGGCTGTCGGGGCCCTCTCCTGCTTCCCACGTGGGTCGGGGTGGTGACATCTGCCACTTAGCTGGGTGTGAGCAGGGTCACGTGTGGGCCACTGCCCACATGTGCCCCCACGTTGACGTGCATGCTCCCCAGGTTGCATGTGCCATGCCCTGTCTGAGCGAGCTCAGCGCACTCCATCTCCTCCCCGCGGTCCCCATGAGCAGGGTGGCAGAGCCCATGACCTTTCTCCACTTTCTTCCCTAGTGTCAGCTCCCTGCTAGCGGGGAGAGACATCAGGGTAGAGAAGCTAGAGTCTCCGTCCCCAGGCATCCCCCCCAGAGTGGAATGAGCCCCATCCCGCAGGGAGGGCCCTGTCAGCCCAGGGCCAGCCGCTGGCACGCTCTGGGGCTCCTTTCCCGGCGATCCCGGGAGCCGGCAGCCTGGAGAAGGCCTGGGCCTGCCCGGCCCAGCCATGTGACCACAGGACCGCCTGACAGGCTGGCTCTGTGGGCCAGGGTCTCAGGGGTCTCTCTCCCCCTGGTCACCTTGAAAGTCTTGTTTCCATTCCTTCACTGGCTCCTTCCTTAATGCTGTTCACATTCACGCACTCAGAACACCTTTCCTGACCTGCCTCTCAGTTCCCCGTGCATCCCACCCAAGGAGGCTTCTTCCTGGGGGTCCCAGGACCTCCTGGGACTCCCAGACCCACCACACGCTGTGACTTGGAGACTCAGACTCGAGCCAGGGGTGCTCACAAGAGCCGGCTTAAAGGTCTTCAGCTGCTCCCCATGGCTTGTTGAATGGAGGGCCGGGCCCCGCGCACACTGGCGTGTCCCCTCACGCCGGTGAGCTCAGGCCTGTGCTCCTCGTGCTTCAGTGCCTCAGCCTCACGTCTCCTACCCACGATGGGCTACCCTGCCAAGCGGGTGTGGCCTCTCCACTTCAGTCACACCCTCGCCAGGGGCGGGCGAGCGGAGGTGGGAGCAGCTCAGGAAGGGCTTCTTGCCCTTGTGCACCTTTCCGCTCTCCGAAAGCCTCGAGGTGGAGACCAGACGCAGCGGGCTGGGAGGTGCAGGTGCAGGGAAGCTGCCTCCTGTCCCGGGCCGCGAGGTCAGGGAGGAACGACGCCTGACATCAGCTGGGTGCTGGTGCTTGTGTGGGTGTGCCGTCCTCAGAAGTTAAGAAAAGCTGGATCCCTCATAAAAGTCAGGGGCTCGGAAGCAGCAGAAGTGACCCTCTCCCGAGGGACATTTTCTCAGCCCAGCGGAGCATGTCCCTTGAAAGTCAGCCTCTACTGAAGGGGAGAAGTCAGCTCCATGAGGGGAGCCATGGGATCCCCCAGACAGAAGGGTGAGCCCATGAGAACAGACAGACCATCTGAAGCGAGTCTGAGGTACGTTGGCTTAAACCTGCGGAGGTGGAAAGAGGAAGGAGAGTGACCACAGGAAATGAACAAGAAGGTCTGGAAAAGAGAAGTCTCAGGCAGGAAGGTCATAGCACTGTAAGTAAACCAGCCTCGCAGAGTGACCAGAACACTGCCAGATGCCCTGGAGCGTGAGGCGCAGCACAGACTCAGGGCGGGTCCCCCAGAAGCCAGCTGAGAGCCGTGGAACACGGGGAGTCGTGGGGTGTGCGGTTGAAGTGTGGTGGGAGGGATGAGGAGGTGCGGTTTAACTGCTCTGACAGTATATCTGGAGAACATTTTCTTACGGCGAATGCTCAGTGACTCTGCAGAGGAAGTGGGTGGTGGTGGAGCAGGTGGTGGTCTCAGAAGGGGCGGGCACATGCCCCCTGGAGCTGTGTCTGAGCTCATCACCCTTGTTCTCACAATCACCCTTGTTCTCACACCCCCGCTTGGCGGCAGGACCGCAGGCGCTCAGAGCCCCACGGACGAGCACCGATCCCAGAACGTCCTTCCAGAAACTGTCCCTCCAAGCAGAGGTGGAGGCATGGGTGCAGTGACCGCGGCCACTTGGCCCCCTCTTTCCACAGTCACGTTTCTACCCGTTTAGGTGCAGCGGGTGGAGGCAGGGCCTGGAGGTTGAGTCTCTCCTGTTCTCTCTTTTGCAGGCCCACGGAGGCCGCCGCTCCCGCTGAGCAGCTTGGAGGTCCAGGGGCAGTGCCGGAGCCCCTGCTGCAGTGCGCAGCCTGGCTGGACGCCTATTTCCGCGAGCCTGCGGTCCTTGAGGGGCTCCCCATGCCTGCGCTGCACCATCCCATCTTCCAGAAAGGTCGGTACCATGGCCGCCACGCGGCATCTGGTTCAGGGAGCCTGACCTGATCACTGTCAGCCATCCCCCGGCTCGGGCTGTCGATCACGCCTGCCGTGTGTCTTCCCCGTCAGAACAGAGGTGGCGTGTGCCACACAGCACGGCCGGGAGCGCCTGCTCTCCACCCGCTCCAAGTGCTTGTGTTAGTTTTGGCACATGGTCACATAATTCTTGGCAAAGGCAATAAAAATGATCCATGCAGATCAACTCCTGACTCTCACTGGCTGAGAGTTTTAAATAAGAACACATCTGAATGGCAGTAAGTTTTTCAATAAGCTTATTGTTAACGTACACTCTCTGCTTGCCAGCAGCACCGAGACTCAGTGTGGACAGCTGGCCACTCCACGCACTTGGCTGCTGACACCCCGGAGTGGGCTGCGGCATCGTGTCCTCTGGAATAAGTTTTCAGGCTAATGTCTCAAACTTACCACAGTTCAATTTCATATTCTTGAGGGATGAATTGAGAACTTACTGTGTGCAGCGTGATAGTGGCACATAAAGTCTGTGATAACATAAAAACGCTTTCCCAGACAAGTTCTCCTTAAGCTTTTGTTTGGAGCTTAATTATGCAGCTAATATCATTCTATACACATAGCGGAGGTTTATTTTGCGTAGTGATTTTTTTCACAGTTGTTTTAATATAAGTAAATCTATATCAGCTACTCAAGTGAAAGTAATTTGAGCAAGCTCCAGGAGATGGTGGAGGACAGAGGAGCCTAGCTACAGTCCACGGGGCTGCAGAGTTAGACATGACAGTTACATACAGATACATGTGTATAGATGTATAGCTACGTATACACTTAGGGAAAAAAATACTACCATGAGATTTTAAGTGAGGTGAATTTAAAGCAATCTAGAATTTCAAAGTGGAATTTGCTAAATAAGTTCAGTGGTGTTCTAACTGCTGCCGTGGTTTTCAGCACAACTGAAGGCGGAGCAGAGCTTTCAGGGACAACAGGTAGAGAAGCTCAGGCAAGTTGAGCTAATACCTAGGTTGACCAGCAAGGTCAGGGGAGTGACCAGTTCAAACCCTGGACGTCTTTGCCCATAATGAACTGAAGCTGAGCAGGAACTCGTCAGCCTCTGGGCGTCTCCATTGGGAGCATCTCCAGGGGGGTTGTCTCCAATGGGAATGTCTAGAAGGGCATCTCTAGGACAAGACCGCATTAAGAGCTGGGTGGGCCTTTACCACACGCCACTCTCACGTCCGGAGACTCCCCATCGTCCGTGAGTGGGGCCCTCTTGGGCCGAGGTGGCGCTGCGTCTGAGCTTGGCTGCCGCTGCCTGGCACTCACCACCTCCTCAGAACCGGAACCAGCCCCGCATGTCGCCAGGCAGGGTCGAGGGTGTGCCTGACACTTGAGTGTGTGCCTCCCACACACCGGGTGCAGGGCAGGGTCCTGCTGTGCAGTTTGAGGAACTCAAATGTGGGTTTGTCCTTGCAGTAGAGGCTTGGGAATCCTGGAGCAGCGAACTCTTTTGTCCGCTGCTGCCATTTACTGCTCTGTCACCAGGAGCAGAAGCGGATTGGCCAAACCACTTTCCTTCTCCTTACATTTGTCAAATAAGTGAGCTCAAGTTTAAGGTTTAGAATGTTTCAGAGCAGAGAAATTATGAAACCAGGGCGGAAAGTATCTGTATAATATAATGAGGGTGTCAGCAGGGGGTGAGCTTGTCAAACCCTGAAATCCTGTCCTCAGTGCTCAAAGAGAGTGGGAACTGGCCACACGCGCCCTGCCACCCGCCCTTCCCGGCTCTGGGCCTGAGCATGGCCATCTCTTCTGCCTGTGGGTCACGGTCATGCTTGGTCTGGGCAACCAGGGCAAGCTGGAAGCAGCCACTGGGGAAGGATGAAGACCATCCAGTCACCCAGTAGCCCACCCCCTGCTGGACTAGCTCTGCAATGCTGGAGGACACTTGTGACTGGGGCCAGGTCCCCTCCAGCTGGGTTTTGGGGTGAGGGCAGGAGGGTCCCCAAGGCCCGGCCGCCTGCTGACGGTTAGTGGTGCCTCCCAGGCCAGGATTTCCCACTCCGCAGCCTGTGCCAGCCAGGTTTTTCTAATTTAGCTCATTCACTTCTCCCAGGCGAGGACCAGGTGTGGGGATTTTACAGTTTAAGAAGGGAGGTGGTGGGTGGTTGTAATGTGATTGCTAACCCGGAGTTAATTGGCACTAACCCCAGGTGTGCTGACACCCTCGCTGCTCAGGGCACGTTGGCTTCACTCTCCTCCTCTCTGTCCTGGAGCCAGTGAACTGGGGTGAGAGGGGAAAGCCCACACGGGGAGGGTGCTCCAGCACCCCAGAGCTCCTGATGGCTGCGGGATCCACCGGAAGAGAAACCTTTGCAGTCAGGGAGGAGCGGGTGTGTTTATCTGGAAGAAATGCTTCCTTGACAAATTCTGTCTTCCGTGCCTCTGAGATCTTGAACACATTTAGCATCCTTTGGGCGTCACCTTTCATCCTGTTCCTCTGAGATGTAGATGCGTAGACCAG
This sequence comes from Okapia johnstoni, assembly GCA_024291935.2. Lineage (NCBI taxonomy): Eukaryota > Metazoa > Chordata > Mammalia > Artiodactyla > Giraffidae > Okapia > Okapia johnstoni. Next base: position 85,664,631 of record CM044318.1, read on the forward strand.
ACCTGCCTGTCTCAGCTTGGTTGGAAGCGCAGCGATGACAGAGCTCCTGCTGGAGTTCCGCACCTCCCTGGGTAACTCCCACAGCCTGGCCTGCGAGGCTGGGGGCCCTGTGCTGGCTGTGCTGCTGCCCGGGGCCCCTCTGCTTGGGCAGGGCCGCCACCTCACCTCGCAGGCTCCTTGCCTGAGATGAGGGTGATGCTCACCATCTGGTTTTTTTTTGTTTTTTTTTTTGGAAGGCTGGTCACAAAACGGCCTATTAGAATCGCCGATTTTTGTAGAGGCTGAAACATCGAATGCTGGGCATTTCACGCCATTCATCTTCTTACCTTGGAGTGTGTCTGAAGTCTGATTAGTAACAAGTTGATTATCTGGGCATTTCTACCAAGGAACTGTTAGGCCGTCCTCCTGACCAGAAGTCTGGAGGAGGCCTAGGTGGCTCTTGCCCGTGAGCCACTGCAGGTGGGATTTCTCTCAGAAAGGGAGGCAGTTCAGCGAGGCTCAGGGCGCTGGTGAAGGAATGAACATGAGAGGCGAGTGCGAGTGTCCCATGTCCTCGTGGGATTGTGGTTTCAGTAACGCAACTTCAAAACCAGAAATGGACGTTTTGTTTTCTGAGGTTTGTGAAAGGGATTTGTTTTTGTGTTTTGCTAATGAGCTAGCTGCCCTGTAACTCAGTGAGGCATTTTGAGGGCGGTCGGGTCCTCCCTGTAAACCTCTTACAAAGGTCAGGTTTGTTTATTTTGAATTCATGTTTCTGCAAGAAACAGTTTTTTAATGGAGCCGTTATTCCTGAAATAAATCTTACTGTTTCTTTCATAATAAAATACCATTTTAACTTAGTTTCTATGAATACTCCCTCACTTCTTAATATTGACTCATAAAAATGTTAGCTTCTTGGTATAGTATACCTCTTAATACCTGCAGCCTTAGCGATCATGGCAGAAGCAGCTGGAATGACTAAAGAAGCACTGTGCCAAAAGCAGGGTTCCACAGAGCATTCGAGAAGAGCAAGCTACAAAAAGCAAAGACCTGCTGTCAGACTTGGGGTGTGTGCAGCACACTCTTCCCTCTGCCCCAGAGGCCCTCCTGGCAGCCATGGCTGGCCGGGCAGAAGCAGGCAGGCCCACCGACCCTGGCACCGTGCGCTGTTTCTGCCGAGCTGGGGGTGGCCTCCCCTAGCACCCCGAGTCCCCTTGCTGGGGCAGGGCCTGGCGGTGCTCTGGACAGATTCCGCAGGAGGCCGCCCCCAGGGAACGAGAACATGGGGGCCTTCAGCCTTCCTCCCTATTCCGTCCCACAGAGGACAGTTTTCAACAGATGAGTTCTGAGTTTTCTTTTTAAAGTGTCTGCAATGTTCCTTTTTAAATGAAATATTTAACACTTTAGTAATTCCTTCGTCACAGCTATTAGCTTGTAGCCATGAAATCCAATTGCATGACAGTAGTAAAATCTGCATTTTTTTAAACCTGCTGGCTAGGGGGAAGTTTCTTTGCAACTTCTGCTACCAAGCCTCTAAAAGGATTCTTGTACTTCTATATCTCTTTTGAACCCTGTTTCACAATGGTCTTTATAAACCCTGCTCTTCCATCAGGGGAAAGGCCCTTTTGGGGAGATGAGTGCGTTTCCTATGGTGTCCTGCATGTGGCCCCCCGAGCCCCCTGCATCCAGGGTCCCGGGGCTGCTGTGGCCCCTGTCATTCCCCTCACCCTGGGGCCAGCCCAGGGCGCCCTCAGAGGGTCTGCGGTGGGGAGGGGAGGTTGTTCTCGCTGTGTCCCTTCCGGAGCCACAGCAGGACGCAGCTTTGTGCTCTCAGGCCGTTTGCACTGATATTTTCCCTGAATTAAAAACCAAAAAAGAAGGAATTACCGATTTAAAGAGATAACAGCTAAAACAGGAGATGCTTTGCAGGTTCTGGCTGGTAGCCATCACTGTTCTCCCATATTCTAAATGAGGGCTTGTAAAAATTGTTGAGCTTCCTGAGATGTTACCTGGTGGGGCTCCTTCCAAGGCCTGTCTATTGATTAGAACAAGCTAACCCTTGCACTTCGGTGTGAAGGAAACAGTTTCTGAGAATGTACTTCTCTCAACCCTAGAGCTGCTGAGCATTGTTCAGGGCTAACAGACTTGGAAATCTGGGTCTGCGGCCTTCGATGTCTGAGGCTGGCAAAGGTGAAGTGGAAAGACCACATGAAAAGCCCGGAAGCGGGTGGTCAGCCACGGAGCTCAGGGTGCTGGGAAGGGGGTCTGCGGTCTCGGATCAAGACTGGAGGCCGCTGCCAGGAGAGGCCGTCACCTCTTTCGTGGAGAGTAACACCCAGCGCGTTGTTGTGGTTCAGGACCCTGGGAGAAAAGAGAGAAGTGGAAGTGTCTGTGAATAGAGCAGGGCGGGGCCCAGTGAAGGCCAGGAAGGGGGTGTGGGTGTAGAGGGAGACCTGGGCCGCAGAGGTGGGGAGTGGGCTGCCTCCCTCGTCAGCGTGTTCGCTGTGACGCTTCAGAACTCCCTTAACCACCCCGGGACCCACCTCCCGCCCCCCCACCCCCACCCCGCCCCGCCTGGAGGAGAGCCCTGTGTTTTCCGGGAAGCCCTCCATCCAGCCTTCAGGAGAGCCTGCAGCTGACTCGTAGGCCAGAGGGAGCACCCTCACCGGCGGGCCATCCTCTCCTGCCTGCCTGGCCCCCACCCTTGTTGGAATATTGCATCACTTCCAGCCCCTCAGTGGAGCAGAAGAGCCCCAGAATTCTGTGTCCTGGGTTGGGGGCTCCCAGCCTAGGCAGAAGGAGTATCGTTTGAGACTGTGGACCATTTGAGGCTGGCCAGGCCGGCTCAGGGAGTCAGTGCCCTTCAGTAGGAGCATTCCGTCTCCACTGTCCAAGTCCCTTCTGGCGTGTTGGTGCATATCGCAGGAGCCTGAGGTCCTCCTCATATCTCAGGTTTATTATTTTTTACATTTTATTTTCACGCAGTTTTCTGCCTGGCAGTTGTCATTAGTACTTGTTCACTCTTTGTTCTTTGTAACCACATCTTGAGCCAGGAGAGAGTTTTTAAAGTTTCTACTGGGATTGATTCAAGCAAACAAGTTCCCCAGGTTACTCTCGTAGCTGAGGCCCCTTTCCTGGGGGTGTATATGTCAGAATGCTCTAGAAAGCCTGTTAACAATACTATGTCTGCAGTATCTATACTTCTCACCCCCTCCGCAACCGCGCTAAAATCTTATAAGAGGCAAATTACATATGTCCTATTTTGAGAATTAACTGCTTTTAAAGAATTTATTAAAATGGATCTAACTCTGAGTGCTTTTACTGTGTGCTTCACCCTATACTAAGATTGCTTCTGCTGCTGCTAAGTTGCTTCAGTCGTGTCCGACTCTGCGACTCCATAGACGGCAGCCCACCAGGCTCCCCCGTCCCTAGGATTCTCCAGGCAAGAACACTGGAGTGGGCTGCCATTTCCTTCTCCAATGCATGAAAGTGAAAAGTGAAAGAGAGGTCGCTCAGTTGTGTCTGACTCTTAGCGACCCCATGGACTGCAGCCCACGAGGCTCCTCCGTCCATGGGATTTTCCAGGTGAGAGTATTGGAGTGGGGTGCCATTGCCTTCTCTGATACTTACGTTAGTATTCCTAATTTAATAATGGTTTTGTTTGAGACATAACTGTGCCTACTTAAGTGTTTTTGCTGTTGTAATCAACAACTTGAAGCCTGGCCTGCTGCAGTCCATGGGGTTGCAAAGAGTCAGACAAAACTGAGCAACTGAACTGAATCCACAACTTCAGTAAGTTCTAGGCTTTGTGTGCCTCTCCCTGCGTTCAGAGCTTTGCTCACAGCCGGTGACAAGGCAGGGGGGCCCACATAGCCTTAGCATTTGATGGGAGAGACTAGGCAAGACAGGCTGCTCGTCGGAACGTCCATTTGCAGCTATGGACAAACAACTAGACTGCCCCCTGGAGCCTCGCCAGGATACCCTGAGGTAGAGCCCTAGCAGAGGCAGCCAGAGCCTTCAGAAGGTGTCCAGATACTTTGGCCAAAAATGTATTATTCTTCTGAAGCAGGCAGACAACCGAAGCTTTAGCTTCTTGTGGAGCTCTCTGAGCAGTGGGCATGGCCGAGAAAGGGGCGAGAGAGTCTTCAGGCTCTGGATGCAGACCTGATGCTGTGACTGCTGTGAGGTGTCTGTGCTCACTTGCCCCGGGGAGAAAGCGGGTGCAGGACTCCCCCTCTCCTGTGCTGTCGCAGCCCGGGTACCACCACAGCCCGCTGGGCTCCACACGAGTGCCTGGGGTCCCTGCGCAAAGAGCCCTCTGACTAAGCAATAATTATCTGGGGCCCCTGGAGGCCTAGCTCAGGGGAAGTTTCCTCCTAAATCTTTAAGAGGTGGTCAGATCCACGTTCCCTGAGGTTTCCATAAATCAGGCAAAAACATTGAACTTGAGAATGCCTTCGCTCAAGGCCAGGGGTCACACAGTATAATTTAACCAAGCTCAAAGATAACCAGAAAGTTGGTTTGAAAGTCAGCTACTTTCAAACCTTGTAGGATACAATGAGGTCTCTATTACAAATAAATAGTACTTAAAATTGAAGTTATTACAAGTGTTGCATTTATGAGAAAGTATTAACATTAAAGTATGACTTATCTCTGGCATAGTAATTAAACATCCTACCAGTGAAGGTTCCGATTAAAAATGAGTCACCCTAATTACATTCACATGTTTAGAAAGACATTACCTGCAAGGTCCTGTGTTGGATTTGGGTGTGTTTCACCTCGAAAAAAGAAATAGAGAATCCAGTTTCTTCCTGCTGGGAGAAGTGAGTTACACTGTTACTTTCTTCAATAATGTTCATTTGAAATGAGCTTTAAAAAATAAGAATCATCTAACAAGCCTGTATTTTAACTTGACAAACCGACTTTTCCTTATATGTCCTTCCAGAGAGAATGTTTAGTATTTTGTTGTCATCAGATGATGTCTGGTCACGTTTACAGGCATGCTAGCAAAAATAAGTAGAATCATTTCTACTACCTGGGTTTATAGAGAAAATGGTGTTTTAGTAAAACACTATATAAAACTAGGGAGAAGACAATGGCACCCCACTCCAGTACTCTTGCCTGGAAAATTCCACGGACGGAGGAGCCTGGTGGGCTGCAGACCATGGGGTCGCTAAGAGTCGGAAACGACTGAGCGACTTCACTTTCCCTTTTCCCTTTCATGCACTGGAGAGGGAAATGGCAACCCACTCCAGTGTTCTTGCCTGGAGAGTCCCGGGGACAGGGGAGCCTGGTGGGCTGCTGTCTGTGGGGTCACACAGAGTCGGACACGACTGAAGCAATTTAGCAGCAGCAGCAGCATATAAAACTAGAGTGTAAGTTAACAATGTTAAATGTACAAGTATTGATATAAAACTAATGGCAGTAATGCCGTCTAGCTATTTGTAGGATCCAAAAGTGTAAAAAAACTATTACTTAATTTAAACGCTCTATCTCTCAGGTTTACTTGCAACCCTTATGTTCAAGATGACTCAGTTCAATTCAGTCACTCAGTCGTGTCCGACTCCTTGCGACCCCATGGACTGCAGCAGGCCAGGCCTCCCTGTCCATCACCAGGTCCCGGAGCTTGCTCAGATTCATGTCTGTTGAGTTGGTGATGCCTTCCAAGCAACCAAGATGACTCAGAGCATAGGATTTATGAGCATACAGGTCCCATTTTGAAGGTCATATTTCCAGTGTCTGAATGGAAAAGTGAGGTATCTCCTGGAGAAGAGCCGTCGTCTCTCTCTGAGATGTGGCTTTCGTGACCTTGAGGGGTAGGACTCTCCAGGCAGGACTGTCCTTCTGGAGGCTCAGCTGCCAGGGCGTCGTGTGAGGTTTTAAGGCCATGTAACAAAGTGCTTCCGAAGCTGAAGAGGGAAGTAGAGGAAGAAGTGTGTTTAGCTCTTCTGTGTGTCACTGAGCTACATTCAGATGTTCCCTGCCCTCCGAGGACTGAGGGCAGGGTTGGTAACTGCTGGAAAGCAGCACCCCTGCTGAGCCCTGCCCTCAGCCAGCGTCACTCTGTACAGAATCTGTTACTACGGCAACTCCTCCTTCCTCTCTCCTTGCGCCGTGTGTTTACCATGGCACAAACACATCATGTGAAGGACCACCCCAGAGCTAGGGCCGGGGGCACTGCCTGCTCTTCTAAAGCACAGCTGCCCTCAGCGGGGCCACCAGGTCCAGCAGTGGCCCACCCTTTGAGCCTGTCGGAGGGACCCAGGGCTCGTCACTCGGCCAGGGCGTGTACTTTTCTCAGTGCATCCGCATCTCTCCCTTTTTGTAGAATAAAATGTGCAAGAACCAACATAAATGGCATACCCCCCTTTTTTTCCTCAAGAATTGGGCCTTTGATGTTCAAGAGCAGCTAATATTAAAGACCATCCCTAGCAGGCTGTAGCAACTGCACCTATTTATGACAAATGTAAAACAGCACAAATCTCGCAGAATATGATGGTATCATTAGTTTGTGAATCGCATCCTTGAAAATAACTGTGGAGGAGCCAAATCGGTTTAAAAGAAGATAACAAAATGGTTTAAGCTACTTAGGTTGAATGCCAATTATATTTTAATATTCAACTGAGCATATTTTACTAAGAAAAAAGGCCGCATTGACGCATGCATAACTCATTGGCAGCGTCGGCCAGCTGTGCCACTCTACTCTCCGAATCACTTTGTGCATTTTAGTAGCATGGTAATTTAGTAGAGAACTACCTGAGTGATGGCATTTTCAATGAGCAGGTAATCTACAGAGAATTTTTATATGGTTATGAGTTCTGTGCTTCAGCCCGGCAACACAAAAATACATCAAGACCAATTACGGTATCAACTTTCAGTGTGGTACCCTCGCCACGCAAGTGCATGTATTTCTGCCCCAGGCATTTCAAATTGCATCTAATTTGAAATCTTTGGGGTTTTAATTAAATTTCAGAATATATGGAATTCTTCATTAGTACCTGCTCTGAATAGCAGATTACCCTTCTCTCGGTTTCTCGTTAAAGAAGTAGGCTGTGGTAAAGAGCATGTTCAGGAACCGATCATTTGTGGAGCCTGGGTATTGGAACAGAAATAGTGAAATGCAAAATAATATCAAAAAGATTATTAGTCCAGGGAGAGTCTCTTGATTTGTATTTTAATGGAATTTTACATTTCTCTTAATGATTTGCAAATTGTCCTCTGATTATAAGATGCATTAAGCTTTTCATTTTAATGGCAAAGACACAGCCATTAGCTGAATTTTTTTTCTGTCTCCTTTTTAGAGTGCTTCCCTGCAGCAGATAAATATTGAAACCATTAACACCTTTTGATGTTTGTCACAGCCTGTGTCTTGGACCTGCGCACAGCTCCCAAGGTCTCTCAGTGTTCGCACCTGGCCAGGGGCCACAAATCTTCACCTGATATGTTTCCTTTTCTAGATTACAGGACTCGTGGTTAAGGTTTCATTAGTGGTCTGGTTTATCTGGGTTGAAGCTAATGCATTTAAATGTTATCCATGGTCCCAGCAGTGTTAATAAAAGCTGTGTTGTCAGTGTGGAGGATGGTGGTCTGCAGGCCTGGAGCCAGGGAGAGCCAGAGGGGCACTCCTGAAGAGTTGGGACACGTATCCCCCTACCCTCTGACCTCCCTGCAGAGCCCCCGAGGGCGCAGGCCTGGGCAGCCCAGGCTGAGGCCGCTCCACCCTGAGGGCGGGGCAGCTGCCATTGGTTGGGCCTCTGAGATGATGCCTTGGTTCTCAGGCACGGACGTCTGGTCCTTTCCAGCGTGTGCATGGTCTCCATGACCAGGCTCTTCTGCTCCATCTGCTGAACATGCTAGGGGAGCTCTGGGCTCTGACCCAGGTGCGGCAGTGTGTTTAGAATCCAGGAGCCCTGCTCCCTGGGACGACCGAGGCTGCCTGCACCCAGCGCTTGGTCAAGAGTAGAGCTTCGCTCCAGGCAGAAGCAGCAGCCAGGGTCATGCCACGTTCCCGCGCAGCCCAGCGCTCAGGTCGAGTGAGCCGCAGCCTGGCACCACGTGGCTCTGCGGTGGAGCCAGGCCCACGCCGCCCCCACCCATCCCCACCGTGGTCTCTCCCCTGCTCATGTGGCAGGTTCTCTGGTGGCTGCTCGGCCCGCCGCCCTGGACCGAGCGTGCCACGGCCCTTTCCTCCCAAGAGCGCATGGAAGGAAGCATGGGAAACATCAGGACAACCACTTCCCGCTGCCTGCACACAGCCCTCGAGTGATTCTTGACGGTGGTTCCTTTCTTACATGCTTCAGGGTTAGACGTCGTTCAGTTCAGCGTATTTATTGAATGCCTTCCCCAGACTTAGATAGATAGTTGTTGCCCTCTTCAAAGTGGAGGTGAGTTGCAAGAGGAGGACTCCAGGCCTCCCTGTCAGCCCATCCCCTGCTGGCCAGGGGGGGCAGGCGCTGATCTCTGGCAGAGCCCTAGGCCACACCATGGAGAACGGAGTTCAGTTGTCAGTCATTCAACAACTATTTATTGAGCTGTAAGCAAAGCCCTCTTTTTGGCTCTTGGAACTTAGAAACGAAACGAAGTTCTGGGCCTTATGACCTTGTATTGTGGTAGGAAATGTGTGTGTGTGTTTATAAGTGTATACGAGTATATATACGCACACACTCATACATAGGAAATGTGTGAGTGTGTTTATAAGTGTATACGAGTATATATACACACACATACATATCCCTAGACTTGCAGGGAGTGATGTAATTGCTATGAAAAAATATTAACCAGGCCATGGGGAGGAGGGGCTGGGGTGGGAGTGGTAAGGGCTCCTTTGGAACGCATGGTCAGGGCTCCACGAGCTTGGAATCCAGATGCTTGTACATGTTGTCATCTTCCCTCTCTCATTTTAAAAGTTAAATTTCGGGGGGAAAGCAAGAAAATTATGTAAGTAAATTCCTTTTGAATCATTTTTTATCATAGGAGGGAAAGGAGCAGTTTCAAGAGCTTCATGAAGAATAACTGTTGAGTGCATTATTGACAAGTTGGTATTTTCATTTTTTTTTATGAAATAGCCACATCAGACAAAAGAAGACTCATTAAGGATTTGTGAGGTATAAATAAAAGAGGGAAGACGCATCTGTCCACACCCAGGTTGAGAATGGAGCACGGCCAGCACCGCTCAGTCTCGTGTGTCCTCCCGGCCACATCGGCCTCCCCCAGCCCAGCTCCAGGTTTTGCATTTTTTATATGGATGAAATAATACTGTGACTTGCTTCTTTCAGTCAGTGTTTTCTGTGAAACTCGTCTGTTTTAAATCCTATAGAGATACTTCGCTAATTATGACTAACATAGAGAATCTCATCTTATGGGCGTGCCGTAATTTTTTCCTATCCTCTGTCACTAGGCATTGGGGTTCTCCTAGTTCTTTGCCTTTTAAACTAATGATGCTACAAGCACTTTAGTACACGTGTCCAGGTGGCCGGCGGTATGGGCAGAGTCCTGGAGAAAGGGGAGCTACACAGAGTTTCTGCAAGAGCTGGTTGTGCAGTGCTATTGTATGTGAGGAGTGCCATTCTGTGTGTGTGGGGAACCACGTGAGATTGGCATGGGGCTACTGGGAACTGAGGCTGAACGATCCCACAGAGGGTTGACAGCACTAGAAATGGAAATACATGGGAGAATTAAGGGGGTAAAAAAGTTCATGTTTATTGATTTTCATTAAAAAATGATTAACTGTTCAGAATATAAATAATAAATTTGAGGTTTTATAATATAGAAGTAAGTAACAAAAGGTTGGACTGGAGAAATGGAAATATTCTGCTATCAATTCTTAGATTATGATGAGCAAGTATCGTATTAATTGAAAGAAGGGTTTGAGAAAGAAGCATATTATAAATCCTACAATGCTACTAAAAATAAAACCAAAATGAGTAGTTCATAGGTCAGTATAGAAGGTAAAATAGCTAATTTTTAAAGTAATCTAAAAGAAGGCATAAAAAACAGGGAAAGGAGAACAGAAAACAGCTGGGACCAATAGCAAGTTGGTATTAGATGCAAGTCCAGACATAGTGATAAGGTAGTTTAAATGTAAATGGTGTTGCAGTTCAAATAAAAAGGCATAGATAAACAGGCTGGATTTAAAAAACCAGACTCACTATATATTTTCTACAATAAATACATAATTTAAAAGGACAGAGTTCTGTTCAAAAATGTAAGGAAAACAAAAGCATACTTGTTAGAAATAAGTACACTGTCTATTTTCAGTTTATATAATCATTTACACGGGCTTCCTTGGTGGCTCAGTAGTTACGAACCTGCCTGCCAATCCAGGAGCTGCTGCTGCTAAGTCGCTTCAGTCGTATCCAACTCTGTGCGACCCCATAGACAGCAGCCCACCAGGCTCCCCCGTCCCCGGGATTCTCCAGGCAAGAACACTGGAGTGGGTTGCTATTTCCTTCTCCAATGCAGGAAAGTGAAAAAAGTGAAGCCGCTCAGTCGTGTCCGACTCTTCACAACCCCATGGACTGCAGCCTACCAGCCTCCTCCATCCATGGGATTTTCCAGGCAAGAGTACTGGAGTGGGATGCCGTTGCCTTCTCCACCAATCCAGGAGACATGGGTTCAATTCCTGGGTCAGAAAGATATCCTGGAGAAGGAAATGGCAATCCACTTCAGTCTTCTTGCCTAGAAAATTTGATGGACAGAGGAGCCCGGTGGGCTACAGTCCATGGGGTCGCAAAACACACTTTATCTACTAAACAACGGCAGTCACTTACATAGGATATCTCATAGAGTTCTGAATATCTTAAAATTAACAAGTGAATCGAACAAGGTTGAGGATACAGTTTTAATATATAAGAATTGATTTTTATGTAATAAAATTAAGAATTAAATTTAAAACATTGAGGTTTCAGGTAGTATCCAAAGTATATTTAAGATTAGCTTTAGTAAAAAGTATGCAGACCTCTCTGCTGGACAATATAACCCGTGATTGAGAGAAATTAAAGAGGACCTGAGTAAACTGACTCAGTGGACAGGAATTTGAGCAAATTTGAGCAAACTCCAGGAGATAGTGGAGAACAGAGGAGCCTGGCGGAATACAGTCCATGGGGTTGCAAAGAGTCTAACGCGACTTAGTGACCGAACAACAACCACAGAGTAAGTGCATAGACCTTGGTCACTGGAGAAGCCGGTATTGCCAAGAAGTTCGTTCTCTAGGAACTGTTCTCTGTGTTCAGTTCCATGAGTCCTTTAAGTTCCCAGATGATTCTAAATTTATATGAAAATGCAAAGAGGCTGAAATAGCTAAAGCAGCCATGAAAAGAATCAAATTGTAGGACTTACATTACCTGATTGCAAGACTTAAAGACAGATCTTCTGTAGTCAAGACACCGTGGCACTGGCTTAAGCCTCAGTACTTAGAGCAACAGAACATACTCGAGATCCACACTTGTACAGCCATTGCATCCTTGAGAAAGACTCCAAACAGATGGATGAGGAGAGTAAATCCTTTCAACAAATAGTGCTTGAACAACTGGGCCTCTCTCATGCATAAACACACACACATTCATGCAGTTGCCTTGACCCCTAGTTCACACTATTCGTGAAAATTAATTTGAGATGTATCATGTAAGGAACATAAAACTGAAACTCTAAAAGAAAACATGGAGAATATCTTCATGTTACTGAAAAACTATTCACACAATCCTGAAGTACAGACTCGCAATAGGAAATAACAATGAAATAGACGTTATCAAAAGTAAAATATGTCATTAAGAAAATGGATTGGAAAGTCTTAGAGTAAAAGAGAATACTTGCTACACGTATATTCTGTGTCAGTAGCCGTGGGTTGAATGACTGAGGCAAGTGATCTAATTACAGAGGTCTTCATTTAATCAATTAATATTTCCCCAGTCTGCCGCTGATGTTGGAGGCTCGTCAGTGTGAGTGTCAAGCGAGCAGTGTTGCTAGATCTGAAAGCTGCCGTGTCCTCTCCCCGCCTTCTCCTGAGTGTGGGGTTGCCCAGCAGGGTGGGCAGCCTTTTCAGAGAGCGCTTCTCCAGCACCGGGGGGACCCTTTGTCTGCAGGGCAGTCTTGGTGTGTGGTCATACACAGCCAGGTGCCCAGGACTCTGGCCGCTGGCTGCTGCTGTGGAACAGGACCTGGTTTGAAGTTGGCTGTTGTTTGTTGACCGTTCCACAGAGTCTGAGGTATTGGTGTTTTTTCACAGAAACTTCTGGAAGAATTTGAGCCCCTGATAATGTATGGGACTCAACCACTTCTTAAAGTTTTAAGTGGTAAGGTGCACACCTGATACTGCAAATTCAAAATTGAATGTTTATAATTTTGTCTCTGCTGGTACAAGTGAAAAAATCTCCTCACCTTACCCCTACCTCATTACACAGTAGTGGAGTTTCAGCTGAAGGAAAAGACTCAGAATTCAGTTGCTAAATTTTAAGGGAAGCAAAGTCGTGTTTAAGGGGGTCATGGGACTTGGGAGAATATGTAGTGAGGTGCTTTCTGTGACTGTAGATTTTGTTTCTGTGTTTAGAGTCCACTTTCCCAGCCTGAGCTAATTCATGCTCACTTGGAGAATTTGGGGGGTTGGGGCTGATTTTAGAATTGTTGTGATATGCCACCTTGTTAGTGTAGTCAGTTAACAAAGTCCTAATGCATTCATGACTTTTGGTCTGTCCGGGGTTCCCTGCTGAATTCTGAAATTTCATGCTCCTGTCTGGAACAGAGACATGGGATGACTCTGCAGCGTGCCCTTTGGTGGCCCTTGCCTCTGGTGTCCATGCTCTTGTTCCTGCCCCAGCTGAGTCAGGCTGGCCCCGAGGTGCCGGCAGGAGTGATGGTGTGGCTTCCGAGGCTGGGAAACACGTTGCGTCTGCCAGGGCCCTCTTGGGTCACTTCTTCTGAGGGAAACCACCCGCTGTGTCATGAAGACACTCATGCAGCCCTTTGGAGAGGTCACATGGGGAGGACCTGAGGCCCGGACTTTGCAGAGAAGCCCAGGGATGGTTGGGAGACCATGGGGGGCTTATCCTGCTTTGGCTGTCACCTGCTCAGAACAGGGGGACCATGTCCTCAGGCCTTTGTAAAGGGGCGAGGACTGACCTTTCAGGAAAGTATAAACAGCTGGAGGGCCATAGCATGACCTTATGGACTTGCCGCCTGCCTGCAGCAGCCCCTCTCAGCTCTCAGCCCTGGTCCCCATGAGGAGAGGGAGGGAGCAAGACCGCCCAGCTGGGCAGCAGTGGTGATGTCCTCCACCTCCCTGCCACCTGAGTGAGCGTGTTCACAGAGGGCTGCCCTGGGAGGCCCTCCTTCCCACCTTCCCCACCCCCGCCCGTCGCAGGCATGCAGTACCCCCTTCACCCACACCTGCGCAGCTGCATCCTCATTTGAATAGGTGAGAAACCAAAGTCAGCTGCACAATTGGAGCTAGATTCCATCACTCAGAATTCAGTCACAACTTCTTTTGAATTCTTCAGCTGCCCTGCGGCAAAGGCTCAATGTTGATACTGAGATTAATCCCCAAAGAGCCCCTCATTTCTCTGCAGAGAAATTAAAGCTTGCCAGTTTTCCTTTTGCCTGTCCTTCTGACAGCTCTGTCAGTAATGATATGCCTTCTCCATAGCGTAATCCCTGTCCCACGGTAAAGAATAATTCATTAAGAAATTAAGGGCTTAGCTTCTTTCTGTTGGGTTGGTCATCAAAAGTTAGCTAAAATTATTTAATAGACCTCAGGGCTGTTTTAGACAAGCTCGAGAAGCCACATGGGTGGGGATCTTTCAGACTCACCTCCCCATACCCCTGCTTTAGATTTGCCAGGGTTCCCAGAGACCTAGTCACGTGACACCAACTAGAGCCTCTCACGCTGGGCCCAGGGTGGTGGGGCACTGCCCCGGTTTAGGAAGAAGCTCCCTTTTAGACTTGCAGGAGCAGCAAGGTATCTGTTGATGCAGCTGGATGCTATGGAAGGCTAGCAGGAGGCTTCGAAAGCTTCTGAAAGAATGCACGGGTGTTCTGGAGCTGAGTTGGAGAGGGGTGGGATACAGTGTACCTACGCTGACATGGTTTAACAGACCAGTGGGGCGTGTAGCCTGAAATGGTGGGGATCTGAAATTCACTAGCAACTGGTCCCTTTTCTGCGGCTGGACTGAAACCACAAAAAGAAGGCGAGATTCGACAGAGGCCTCTTATCGCTACTGTGGGCACACAAAGGGACATCCGCGTTGGAAAACGTTGTATCATTTTAAATCTGATCATCCCACCTTTCTGTTGTTTTGATAACAAGGTTGTGACCGGGGAGAGCCCTGGCTCCCGTGGGCCAGGCTGGTTCAGGTGGCCAGTGAGGAAGTCTGGAGTATTTCTAAGGGGAACAGGAGAAAGAAAGGCCCTGAGATGGGGCATGGGGAGAGGCACTCCACTGGGAAGGGAGGCGCTCGGGGCTGGGGAGCCGAAGGGAAGTAGGACCAGAGGCTCAGGCTTGATGCCCACGCCTTTTTCACAGGGACCCTCAGGAACATGTCAACCCCTTCCCTCCCCCGCTTCTTTTTTTTTTTTTTTTTTTTACAGCCTTTTCTCTGTATTTCCTATAGTGTTCAGAAACTGCTAACACCTGTTCAGAAGTCAGTTATCCAGGTTTGAGCTGAATGACAGTTATTTGAATGGTAAAGGGTGTTAATGTATAATTATTCACATTCATACCAGGACACTCACACTTTAATCATGTCTCTGTAGGCTTCCTTAAGTTTGAGCTTTAAGTCTTAGGAATAATTCTTTTGTTAAATAAGTTTCGGGAGCTCTAATTATTGGGAAAATGAATACAAATACAGTATGCCCAGGTGCAGCCGTGAGGCTGTTGAGCCCACCTCACCTGCGCCAGCCTCTCCAGGTGAGCACGCCATCTCCCCGCAGCGGGTGAGGCTGAGGCTTGTTTCCGGGGGCTGATACAGTCCAGTCTGCCTGCGAGATGAGCTCGGAGGTTGTGTCCTGGTGCGCTCTGGGCTGGCCGAGCCCTGCTCCCCTGGCCAGGCATGGAAAGGGTGGGGCCTCCCTAACTCTTTATGGAGGTCGCCCCCTCGGAACTCCTGAGGACCCCAGAAAGCTTTGGATTATGAGCATTCTATTTATGTACATTTACCATGTGGAAAATTAAACCTGAGAATTTTTTAATGTATTAATTTATTCTAAAGTAATAATAATAAATTCACTACATATTATCAAAAATAATATATTCATGTGAAAATAACTCTATTTTCCAAGACCAAACACATGGAGAAGAGCAGCAGTGTTTGTGCTTCTGCCAGCCTCCGTGATGCCCGCCTTAATGGGAGACAGGTGCGTTCCCGTAGCTGCTCCTGCATTTAATCTGTACCACACATCATGTAGCTTACGGGAAACTCGTCTATGTACTTGTGGGAGAATGAAAATTTAAAAGGCAAGTAGCATCTCAGTGTTACTATGAAAATAGTGTTCACCTCACAGTCCCCCTAACTGGCTTTCTGGGACCCGAAGCTCCCCAGACTGGACTGTGAGGACCACTGCTCTAAAAGTAAAAAATGTTTATTGTTCCTGAAAGCGGCCCATTGTGTCTATGCATGCATGCTCAGTCACTTCAGTCGTGTCCGACTCTTTGTGACCCCATGGACTGTAGCCTGGCAGGCTCCTCTGTCCATGAAATTCTGCAGGCAAGAATGCTGAAGTTGGTTGCCATTTCCTTCTCCAGGGGATCTTCCCAACCAAGGACTGAACCTGTGTCTCTTACGTCTCCTACGTTGGCAGGTGGTTCTGTACCACTAGTGCTGCCTGGGGCGCCCCATTGTCTCTCTAAGGGGTCATATAGTGCGTGTTGTGTGTTCCTGATTTTTTTTTCATCTTTTCCTGTGTTCCTGGTGGGGCAGAGCTGCCGTGCTCTCTCCAGGTGAGCCAGGCTCCTTTTCCCCTGAGTGTCGGTGGACCACAGGCAGTGACTCCCTTTGCGCACGGTCTCAGTAGGCCTGCCCTTAGCTGGACGGTTACTCCAGGCTCACCCACAGGATGGAGTCTCCTTCCACGCCTGTGATCTTTGCTCTCAGCAGTGCTTGGGACCACAGAGTCCCCACTGGGAACCAAGAGGCCGGTGCCACATTCCCTTGCCTGGAAAAGGGAGCCCCATGTTGGATGCTTGCAAGAGGAGTAAGTGAAGGGCAAGGAGACCACATCAGCTGCCTGCCCCAGTTTCCCATTTGGGGATCACTTCTATTTGAAGCACCCCTACTCCTTCCAGGAAACTCATACCCCCTCTTCAAGACCCAGGCCCCCATCAGCTGTGCCCCAGCATTTTCCTCCCCGTCTCCTTGCCCATGTTGGTGCCCACCGTCCAATGCCACAGATTTCTGCAGCCTGTTTTTGTCCTATGTTAGAGAGAAAGGCTGGCTTGGGGTTCTGATCCCCACGGCCACCACAAGGGAGCCCTCTTCACAAGCCAGGAACATCCCTTGGGTTTTCCAGATGGAGTGTCTCACCGTCCTGACCAGCCCAGCCCAGAGATACTGGTTGGCAGAGGGGTGTCTGTGTCCCTGGCACCATGTCACCCCAGACCCCACTCCCAGCTCCACAGCAGATTCTCACAGGCTTCACAGGGTGTGTGCCATCCCCCGCCAGGACACTCACACCCCCCCACCCCATGCTCCAGGCTGACTCTCTCGCGTAGGTGTGTTTGGTCCATGTAGTCTGACTCAGTTAGGCGCGTGCTGAGATGAGAACACCATGCTGACTCCTGAACCTGTGGAGTGACCTGTAAGCTTTGTTGTCTCTTTGTTTTTTCTCTGCTACTCGTAGGGTTGTAGAGGTCATAGCTGACATAACTCAAATAAATGCGGTTATTTTCCCTTAAGCAATGTTATATTTCATTTGTGATGAAATATGCATGTATTAGAGCATATGGAAAGAAGAGAGTATTTACAAGTCATCCAGTCCTGATGTCAGATGCAGCTGCGGCTGATCGAGGTGAGGCTGACGCTCTGGAGGGCCGCGTCAGGGGGCTCCTTTGCGTTCATCAACACAGAGGCCCCTCGGCGTGCGCAGCCCTGGCCAAGCCCGGTTAGCAGCGCGGTGACCTGGTCTGGCCCCGCTAGAGGCCCCTGGCTGGGCTGCTGGAGCTCTGCCTGCAGGGAGCAGCGCCAGGCCCCTTGTGCCCTCACTGTGCTGGATACTGACCGCTTCCCTGTGGGAGGGCTGGGGTGAAGGCTGATGGGCTGTTGCCCTGGCCAGCAGCAGCTGTTCATCCTGAGCATGTCTGAGAGCTGGTGGGGCCGCAGTGCCCCTCTGGCCGACTGTTCTCGGTGCTCGCGTGGAGACCACGCTCCCTGACGGGGCCACATCCCCAGCCGTGCCCGAGTCCAGCCACTCTCTCTTGGCCAGGGGCCTTGCCTGCCTCTGCCAGCTGCTCTGTCGCCCGAGTCGGGCTTGGCAGCTTGAGGTTGCTCTCGGGGTAAAGGGGCTGCTGTTTCCCCCCAGCAGCAGCCGCCCTTAGGCGGATGCAGGGAAGACAGGCCCACTCCTCCATTCGTCCAGTAGACGCTCACTGGACGCCTCCTCTGGGTCAGCCCCAGAGCTCTCTGCTGAGGTGCGGACCCCTCAGGCAGGTCCTTGCTCTGAGCTGGGTTGGGTGGAGGGCCCACCATGATGACTGTATTATTGAGAATGTTGAGGGTGAACTTGTAGAGGGGAAAGACTTGGCAGAGAATGTGACCTGGACTCCAGTTTAAGAAAGTATCTTGACCTTCAGGGAGAAAACTCTTCTTTGGTTAAAGAAAAGGTTTTGTTACAGCCATTCTAATAGGTGTGGAATGCCATCTCATCATGATTTTAATTTGCATTTCTCTAACAGTTATGTTGAACATCTTTTCATATGCTTATTTACCAAACTATATCCTCCTTTGATGAACTGTCAATTCAGGTCTTTTGCCCATCTCTTTAAATTAGGTTGTTTTTTCTTTCTTACTGTTGAATTTAAATATTTTTGTATATATTCTGAATATAAGTCCTTTATTGGATATATTTCCAAATATTTTCTCCCAGGCTCCAACTTGTCTTTTATCTCTTAACACTGACTTTTACAGACCAGTTTTGTTTTGTTTTCATTTTGATGAAGTCCAAGTTACTTTTTAATTTATGGATTGTGGTTTTGATGAAACATCTGAGCACTGTTTGCCTAACTTTGGGTCACAGAGGTTTTCTCCTCTACTCTAAAATTTTCTTTTTTAGTTGAAAGTTTTATTTAAATAAATGATTTATTTTAAATTAATTTTTAAAAGGTATGAGATTTAGGTCAGAGTTCAGTGTTTTGCATCTAGATATCAAGTTTTCCATCACCACTTTTTGAAAGTAACACCCTTTTTCCATTGAAATGCTTTTGCAACTTTGTCATAAACCATTTGGACATTGTATGTTAGTCTCCTTTGAAAGTCTCTATGTTTACCCCTTTGTAAATTTCACATTATCTTGATCTATAACAGCATAACAGTATGTCTTAAAACCTGCTGGTGTGATTTCTCAGCCCTTTTTTTTTTTCTTTGCCTTTTTCAAAATGTTTTGACTGTTCAAGTTCCTTTGCCTTTCCACGTATGTTTTAGAATCATCTTGTCTGTATCTTCAAAAAATACCCTTGGGGTTTTGACTGGAATGGAAATAAATCAGTGGATCAGTTTTTGGAGAATTGAAATCTTTGTAATACTGAGACTTCCTATCCACGAACATGGTATGTCTCTCAAATTATTTAGGTTTTCTTTTATAATATTATCAATATATCAGCATTTTGTAGTTTTCAGCACAAAGATCTTGTTGTATACAGCTAGATTTAAATCTAAGTATTTCAGTTTGTTTGGCGCTGTTACAAATAACAGAACTGATGAGTTTTTGTGTGTTGACCTTGTACCTGGTGACTCTGCTATACTCGCCTATTAGTTCAAAGTTGGTTTTGTTGTTGGCACGTTTGTTTGTTTTGACAGATTCTTAGGTGTTTTCCAATAAACAAATCACATTGCCTGTAAATGGGGACAGTTTTATTTCCTTCCAAAATATATTTATTTTCTTGTCTTATTTATTGTAATGGCTAAAACTTCCACTGTGATATTGAATAGGAATGGACATCCTTGCTTCGTTCTCAATCTTGAGGGGAAAAGTATTCATCTTTTCACAGTTAAGTATGATATTTACTGTAGGTTTTTTGTCATTACCTTTATTGGGTTATTCCAGGGTGGCTGAGAGCTTTCATCATGAATGGATGTTGAAACGTCTTAAATTTTTTTCCTACCATGATTAATATTATTGTCTTTTTCTTCATTAGGCTGTTAATATGGTGGCTCATATTAGTTCATTTTAAATAGACTTTATTTTTTAGAACAGTTTTAGATTTACCAAAATAATAATAATGATGATGATGATGATTGAGTTAGTACAGAGTTCACTTGTACCCCACATCTGTTTTGCCCTATAATTGACCTCTTGTATTACTGATACACTTGTTAATTCAATGAACCAGTGTCGATATCTTACTTAACTAAAGTTCATATTTTATTCAGAATTCCTTCAGTTTGGTTGCTCAGTCATATCCAACTCCTTGTGACCCCATGAACCACAGCACGCCAGGCCTCCCTGTCCATCACCAACTCCCGGAGTCCACCCAAACCCATGTCCATCGAGTCGGTGATGCCATCCAGCCATCTCATCCTCTCTCGTCCCCTTCTCCTCCTGCCCTCAATCTTTCCCAGCATCAAGGTCTTTTCCAATGAGTCAGCTCTTCGCATCAGGTGGCCAAAGTATTGGAGTTTCAGCTTCAACATCAGTCCTTCCAATGAACATTCAGGACTGATATCCTTTAGGACAGACTGGTTGGATCTCCTTGCAGTCCAAGGGACTCCCAAGAGTCTTCTCCAACACCACAGTTCAAAAGCTTCAATTTTTCGGCACTCAGCTTTCTTTATAGTCCAGCTCTCACATCCATACATGACCACTGGAAAAACCATAGCCTTGACTAGATGGACCTTTGTTGGCAAAGTAATGTCTCTGCTTTTTAATATGCTGTCTAGGTTGGTCATAACTTTTCTTCCAAGGAGTAAGCATCTTTTAATTTCATGCCTGCAGTCATCATCTGCAGTGATTTTGGAGCCCAGAAAAATAAAGTCAGCCACTGTTTCCCCATCTATCTGCCATGAAGTGATGGGACCAGATGCCATGATCTTAGTTTTCTGAATGTTGAGCTTTAAGCCAACTTTTTCACTCTCCTCTTTCGCTTTATCAAGAGGCTCTTTAGTTCTTCTTCACTTTCTGCCATAAGGGTGGTGTCATCTGCATATCTGAGGTTACTGATATTTCTCCCGGCAATCTTGATTCCATCTTGTGTTTCTTCCAGCCCAGCGTTTCTCATGATGTACTCTGCATATAAGTTAAATAAGCAGGGTGACAATATACAGCCTTGACATACTCCTTTTCCTATTTAGAACCAGTCTGTTGTTCCATGTCCAGTTCTAACAGTTGCTTCCTAACCTGCATACAGGTTTCTCAAGAGACAGGTCAGATGGTCTGGTATTCCCATCTCTTTCAGAATTTTCCACAGTTTATTGTGATCCACACAGTCAAAGGCTTTGGCATAGTCAATAAAGCATAAATAGATGCTTTTCTGGAACTCTCTTGCTTTTTCGATGATCCATCAGATGTTGGCAATTGGATCTCTGATTCCTCTGCCTTTTCTAAAACCAGCTTGAACATCTGGAAGTTCACGGTTCACGTATTGCTGAAGCCTGGCTTGGAGAATTTTAAGCATTACTTTACTAGCATGTGAGATGAGTTGTGCGGTAGTCAGATTGTGCAGTAGTCAGATTTCCTTAGGTTTAACCTAATGTCCTTCCGTTTCAGGAACCAATTTAGAATACCGTATTAGATTTGGTCATTATATCTCCTTAGATTTCTCTTAGCTTTGACATTTTCTCAAGATTTTCCTTGTCTAAGATGACCTTTGCAGTTTTCTAGAGTACTTGTCAGGAATTTTGTAGAATGTCATTATATTAGAATTTGTATGATGCTTTTCTCATCATAGACTGGAGCTATGGAGTTATAGGAGGAAAACCACAGAGGTAAAGTGCCATTTTCATGAAGTCATGTCAAGGGTCCATAATATCATTGTGATTTAACACTGTTGAAGTTGGCATTGACCTCTACCAATATTAAGGTAGAGTGAAAGTCACTGAGTTGTGTCCAACTCTTTGTGACCCCATGGACTCTACCTTCTGTGGAATTCTCCAGGCAAGAATACTGGAGTGGGTAGCCTTTCCCTTCTCCAGGGGATCTTCCCAACCCAGGGATCAAACCCACATCTTCTAAGCAGTAGTTCATACTCAGATCTAAATAGAATTCTGATCTATTATTACACGGATCATTCTGGCCTCCTCCCCTTGCTTATCTGTAAGCTCCTCCTCCATCAGTGAGAAACTGGCTCCCACCTTCTGCCATCCATTTACTTAGCTATTTGAGCCCAGTATACTATATCACAGTACTGGGATTTTCATCCTCTACTTCTGTGGAAAACAACCTTACCAACCAGAGTGCAGTGTGCAGTACAGTTCCTTTTGCCGTAGTCTTGTAGACTCCACTCATTTCCAGAGTTACTTAGGTCACTGTTTTTCCTCCCACACACTTCAGTGGAGTTGTTCATACATTTGTAATATGCTTAGATTCTCTTGTCACCTCTTGCATTCTTTCCTGGGATCCTCCATTCTCCTAAATATTTTGTTGTTAATTTGTGTACATTTCATGTATGTCTCTATTGTTATTCCTTTTACAAAATGTCCAAAATGTCATGTAGTTGGGGTCATATAGCATGTAGCCTTTTCAAAAATTGTTTTTTTCACTTAGCAGTATACCTTTAATATTCTTTCTTGTCTTTTTGTGACTTGATCGGTCACTGTTTACATGACTGCCTAGCACTCCATTGTATGGATGTTCCGTAGTTCATGTCTCTATTAAAGGGCACCTTGGCTGCTTCTAGCTTTCAGCAATAGGTAAATAAAGCTGCTGTAAACATCCATGTGCAGGTTTTTGTGTGGACGCAAGTTTTCCAGTCTGTTGAGTATAAATACCTAGGAGTGCAGTCACTCGTTCATGTGGTAAGCTTCTGTTTAGCTATGCAACTAAGAAATTAGCAACTTTCTTCCAGAGTAGTTGTTCTGCTTTGCATTTTCATCAGCAGTGACTGAATATCCCTCATCCTCGCCAACAGTCAGTACTGTTGAGGGTTTTTTGATTGGTTGGTTGGTTTTTAGCCATTCTAATAGTATAGAAAAGGCAGAGGAACCAGAGATCAAATTGCCAATATCCGCTGGATCATCGAAAAAGCAAGAGAGTTCCAGAAAAGCATCTATTTCTGCTTTATTGACTATGCCAAAGCCTTTGACTGTGTGGATCACAATAAACTGGAAAATTCTGAAAGAGATGGGAATACCAGACCATCTGACCTGTCTCTTGAGAAACCTGTATGCAGGTCAGGAAGCAACAGTTAGAACTGGACATGGAACAACAGACTGGTTCCAAATAGGACAAGGAGTAGGTAAAGGCTGTATACTGTCACCCTGCTTATTTAACTTATACACAGAGTACATCATGAGAAACGCTGGGCTGGAAGAAACACAAGCTGGAATCAAAATTGCCGGGAGAAATATCAATAACCTCAGATATGCAGATGACACCACCCTTATGGCAGAAAGTGAAGAAGAACTAAAGAGCCTCTTGATGAAAATGAAAGAGGAAAGTGAAAAAGTTGGCTTAAAGCTCAACGTTCAGAAAACTAAGATCATGGCATCTGGTCCCATCACTTCATGGAAAATGATGGGGAAACAGTGTCAGACTTTATTTTTGGGGGCTCCAAAATCACTGCAGATGGTGACTGCAGCCATGAAATTAAAAGACGCTTACTCCTTGGAAGGAAGGTTACGACCAACCTCATTAGCATATTCAAAAGCAGAGACATTACTTTGCCAACAAAGGTCCGTCTAGTCAAGGCTATGGTTTTTCCAGTGGTCATGTATGGATGTGAGAGTTGTATGGTGAAGAAAGCTGAGCGCCGCAGAATTGATGCTTTTGAACTGTGGTGTTGGAGAAGACTCTTGAGAGTCCCTTGGACTGCAAGGAGATCCAATCAACCCATCCTAAAAGAGATCAATCCTGGGTGTTCAGTGGAAGGACTGATGTTGAAGCTGAAACTCCAATACTTTGGTCACCTCATGCGAAGAGTTGACTCATTGGAAAAGACCCTAGTGCTTGGTGGGATTGGGGGCTGGAGGAGAAGGGGACGACAGAGGATGAGATGGTTGGATGGCATCACCGACTCGATGGACATGGGTTTGGGTAAACTCCAGGAGTTGGTGATGGACAGAGAGGCCTGGCGTGCTGCAATTCATGGGGTCACAAAGAGTCGGACACGACTGAGCGACTGAACTGAACTGAATAGTATCTAATCGTATCTCATTATTTTAACCTATAACTTCCTAATAACAAGTGATGTTAAACATTTTTCAGATGCTTATTTGTCATCTGTGTATCTTTTTTGGTGAGGAGGTTCTGTTAAACTCTTCTGCTTAATTGCTCAGTCCTGTCTGACTCTTTGTGACCCCACTAACTATATAGCCCGCCAGGCTCCTCTGTCCATGGGATTCTCCAGGCAAGAATCCTGGAGTGGGTTGCCATGCCCTCCTCCAGGGTGTCTTCCCAAGACAGAAGACCCGCTCCCCAGTGCTGCTCATGCAGGGCCCAAGTTAAACTCTTATCCACTTTATAATTGGGTCATTTTCTTGCTACTGCTAAGTCACTTCAGTTGTGTCCGACTCTGTACGACCCCATAGACGGCAGCCTACCAGGCTCCCTCGTCCCTGGGATTCTCCAGGCAAGAACACTGGAGTGGGTTGCCATTTCCTTCTCCAGTGCATGAAAGTGAAGTCACTTAGTCGTGTCCGACCCTTAGCGACCCCATGGACTGCAGCCTACCAGGCTCCTCCATCCATGGGATTTTCCAGGCAGGAGTACTGGAGTGGGGTGCCATTGCCTTCTCCGTCTGGTTGTTGAGTTTCTAAGAATGCTTTGTGTATTTTGTATACAAGTCCTTTATCAAATATATGTCTTGCAGATTTTTCTTCCAGCTTGTGACTTTTCTGTAATGTATCTTAACAGCATCTTTCACAGAGCAAAACTAATCATGATGAAGTTCAGCTTACCCACTTTTTTCCCTTTCACGGAGGTTTTCATAGTTTTGCCTCTTAGATTTAGGCCTGTGATCCACTTGGAGTCAGTTTCTGTAGAAGATACACAGTCTGTCTAGATTCATATTTTGCATATGGCTGTCCAGTGTTCGAGCACCATTTTTTGGAAAGATTATCCTTTTTCCATTGACTTGCCTTTGTTCCTCTAATTCTGTTCCATTGATATATGTATTTTTTCACCAATACATCCTATCTTGATTAATGTAACTTTACAAGAGATTAATTTTTTCAAACATTGAATCAGCCTTCCATTCCTAGGACAAACTCCACTGAATTTTAATGTCTTGTTTTTGATATATTTATCGATTTGATTTGCAAGTACCTTGTTGAGAATTTTTGCATATATGTCCATGAGAGATCTTAATCTGTGCCTTTCTGCTTACTTTTTTTATTTTGATATTTGGATAATTATAGCCTCATAAAATGCCTTGGGAATTGTTCCCTTCTCTATTATTCTGAAAAAATTATGCTGAATTGATCTTTTTTTTTAAATGTTTGATAGAATTTTCTGGTCAAATTATCTGGCTCTATGATTTCAGAAGATTTTAAACTATGAATTCAAGGTCTTTGATAGTTATAGGACTCTTCCAGCTATATTCTATCTTTGTTGAGTTTTGGTAGTTTGTCATTTTTGATAAATTGATCTAGTGCATCTGTGATATTGAGTATTACACACAGATTTTTTTTGTAGGAATTATTTTTATCAATTTAATGTCTGTGAGGTCAGCAGTAACATCCCCTCTTTAATTTATGTTGATATTAGAGGCTTTTTAATAAGTCTTGCTAAAGATTTATCAATTTATTTATCTTTTTAAAGAACCCAGTTTTGGATCCATGTATTTTACTCTATCACTTTTTATTGGCAGTTTCACTGGTTTCTGTCATTACCTTTATTATTCCTTTCCTTCTTCTTTTGGTTTATTTTGATTTTCTTTTTCTGGTTTCTTAAATTGGAAGCTTATTATTGTTATGGGCTTCCCTGGTGTCTCAGATGGTAAAGAATCCACCTGCAATGCAGGAGATCCCGGTTCAATCCCTGGGTCGGGAAGATCCCCTGGAGGAGGGCATGGCAGCCCACTCCAGTGTTCTTGCCTGGAGAATCCTACGGACAGAGGAGCCTGGTGGGACCATGGGGTTGCAGAGTTGGACACAACTGATCAACTCAGCACATTATTGTTATGTTTTATATTATCATTAATTGGAGACCTTTTTTCTAAAATACACATTTAATCCTATAAACACCCCTCTAAATATCGCTTTAGCTGCACCCATAGACTGTGCTATTTTCAGTTTCACTCATCTCAGGTTTGTTTTCTTTTCCTTAAGACTTCTTCTGTGGCTCATAGATGATTTAGAAATGGCTTATTTACTCTTCACACGTTTGGCGATTTTCCTTTTGCCTTTTTCCATTATGATCAGAGAAAATCATTTGTCTGATTTCAGTTGTTTTCGATTTGTTAATGTTTGTTTCATAACCCAGAGTACGCTATTTCTTGATAAGTATTCCGTGTGCATTTGTAAAGAAGACATATTCTGCTGTCACTGAGTGTTCTGTAAAATTAAAACAAGTTGGTTGATGGTGTTTTTCTTTCTGCATCCTTGATTTTCTGTCAAATATTTCGGTCAGTTACAAGAGAGAAGTAGTGAAGTCTTCAAGTATAATTGTGGATTTGACTATCATTTCATTTTTGTCAGCTTTTGCTTCATGCACTTGAACCCTGTTGTTGAGGTGTACAGTGCTTAGGGTTGGTATGTCAGACATTCATTTCATTTTGTTGCTGTCTTATTTCTTATACTTTATTATTTTATTATCACATATTATCTGTTTTCTGTCTTTTCCCTCTGTTTTTCATTTTTCTTTCCCTTCTTTCCTTCCTTTGGAGCAGTTTAACATTTTTTAGTTTGTCATCTGTTTTTGACTATATCATCTCTTACAGTTTTCTGGTGGTTGCTTCAGGGATTATAACACTTACATACATCACTGTCACAGTCTAACTGGAGTCAGCGTTTCACCACCTTAACGTGGAATATGGAAGCCTTACCGCCACGGAGCTCTTTCAACTCCTGGTTATGTTTTACACCTGCATACACTGAAAATCTTATCTGTTGATGTCATGGTTTTGCTTTCAGTCATTAAACATATTTTAAGGAACTCAACAGAAAAATAATCTCTGGTATTTAGCCAAATAGTTACCATTTCTTTTGTTCTGCTTTCATTCCTAATGTTCCATGCTTCCCTGTGGTATTATTTTGCTTCTTACTTGAAGAACTTCCTTTAGCTTTTTAGGTCTATTGGCAATGCATTATCTCTAGGTTTTTTTGATCTAAAAATGTCTTTATTTTAACTTCACCCTTGAAGGATTTTTTTCAAAATTGGATATAGAATTCTGAGTTGATAGTTCTTTTCTCAGCACTTTTAAAACTGCCATTTTGCTTCCTTCTGACCTCTGCAGTTTCTGTAAGAATTCTACAGTCATTCAAACATTGTTTTCCCACAAATAATACACCGTTTTTCCTTGTTTTCCAGATTCCTAGTTTCATCCTTAGATTTCAGCAGCTTCATCTTGATGGGTTTGGGAGTGGATATCTTTGGGATTATCACTCTGCACATATATCTTTTGCCAAATCTGGGCAATTTTTAGCTATTATTTCTTTGAATTTTTTCTTCTACACCACACTTTCTTTTCTCTCCTTCTGGAACTCCATTAACACGCGTGTTAGACCTTTTGGCTTTCCCAGCCGTCCCCGAGGCTGGTTTTGGATTTTGTTGTTTGCTTTGGAGATTCTTTCCTGCCTCTCAGGTTGATCATTCCTTTTTAGATATTGTATGTTTCAGCACTATATTCTCTGTTTGATTTTTCTTCATAATTTTCATTTTTTTGGAAACTCTATTTTCATTTGTTTCAAGGGTATTTTCCCTTCTCAAAGCATTCTTATTACAGATCCTAGAAAGCTGTCATCAGTTGATGTTTATCAGGTCATCACATTGTACACTTCAGGTATCTTACAATTTTGTTAATTATACCTCAGAAAGCTTGGTGGGGCAGGGGTTGTCAAGTGAGTCTAACTTCCATGTCTTCTTGGCCATTACAGTTGACGATTTTCTTTTCCCAGGAAGTCTGAGATTTCTTGACTCTTCATATGCTGAGTGTTCTGGACCTTGTAACCCACTCATTTTGAATAGATGTTCTGAGACCCTGAGTCTTATGTTAATCCTGTGGGTAATGCTGATATTCGTGTTGACGAGACACTTGACCTGGCTGGATGCAACCCGTGAGTCCTGGCCAGGCTTCTGCAGGCTGTGCTTTCCATGTCCGCACTCAGCAGCCTGCATGGTCCTCCTCAGGGCCGCCCCCCGGGACCACAGCAGGGGCTCAGCCTTCCCTCAGTTCTCAGTCTTGGGTTTCGCGTCGGATCCACCCGCACAGCTCAGAATCTGGTGTGCTTTCCCAGTCCACTCTTCCTCCACAGCCTCCCTGGTCCTCTCCCGCACACTCCTGCAACCACACGGGCCTCTGGGGCCGGGCAGCAGGAGCAGAGAGACGGAGAACGCAGGGTCCCACCCAGCTTTGGGCCCACAGCTCTTCCCCTCAGAAAGGATGTTTCTCCTCAGAGCTCTCAGCACCTGCCAGCCCCCATCTGTTGCCACCCCCCCACCGTTGCCACCCCCTGCATACACTGCAGGATTGCATGGGGGCCAGAGAGTTCACGGGAGTAGCCCTGGGGGGCTTCCCCTCCTCAAGGCAGCGAGGGCTCCTGGGTCCAGGCTGCAGTCCGTCCTGTGTGCGTGCAGAGTCCCTTCAGTTGTGCCTGACTGTGTGACCCCATGGACTATAGCCCACCAGGCTCCTCTGTCCATGGGATTCTCCAGGCAAGAATACTGAAGTGGGTTGCTGTTTCCTTCTCCAGGAGATCTTCCTGACCCAGGGATCGAACCTGCATCTCTGAAGTCTCCTGCATTGGCAGGCAGGTTCTTTACCATTAGTGCCACCTGGGAAGCCCACAGTCAATCCTGGCTGGGGATTTTTGAAGTAAAAGTGGCAAATGGGTATATAATTGCAGTGCTTCTTCAAATTCCTCTGCCCCAGCCTTTCCTTTCCACAGCCCTCAAATGGCTGCCCTGTACTCTGTGCCCAGGCTTTATAAAGGCATTCAGCAGCGTGAGCTCACCCCATCCAGGTCGCTCTTGGGGTCTCCCTCCCAGGTTCCTTCCTGGGAAGGTCGTCTGGCTGCTTTGATGATGAGACAGCATCAGGTCACGTTAGCCGATTTACTCTTGAAGAGCACATGGTGTCAGAACTCTCCTGGATTCACCTGATCAGAACCTGGCTCTCACTCCAGGGTGTTGCGGGTTCCCTCTGTGCCAGAGGCCAAAGGCCAGTCCTGGGCTGGAGAGCCCTTGGAAAGTCGGAAACCTGTCACGTGGCCGTGACCTGGGCGTGGACACCAGGTTCGGTGCTATGGCAGGGCACCCCATAGGCATGCAGTGTTGCCAGCGGCCTGGCCCACGACGGCCCGTCCAGCAGCCCAGAAAGAGGGAGGGTTTAGAAAACTTAGTCTTCACCAGGTTTAGGTAGTCACAGTGGGTGAGTCTGAGTAGCCACCCAGGCTGAAATGGAAATGACCAGGTCCTTAAGATAAGGGAGAGCTAAGAAACAAGTCATCTAGCAGAGCCAGCCTTGACCCCACCTGAGTCCCAGGACAGGCTGGAGAGGAGCACCGAGTGTGGCCTGCGGAGGCCGCAGCCTGCTCTCCCTGGGCACCTTCACAGGAGAGAAAGGTGGTGGTTTAGTGGTTGTCCCTTGCTGCTGCTGTTGGTCAGTCACCAGGTCGTGTCCAACTCTTTGTGACCCCATGGACTATCGCATGCCAGGGCTCCCTGTCCCTCACCATCTCCCAGAGTTTGGCCAAGTTCATCTCCATTGCATTGGTAATACCATCCAACCATCTCCTCCTCTGTCGTCCCCTTTTCCTCCTGCCTTCACACTTTCCCAGCATCAGGGTCTTTTCCAGTGAGTCAGTTCTTCGCATCAGGTGGACAAAGTGTTGGAGCTTCAGCTTCAGCATCAGTCCTGACGGCCACCTGAAATGATGGTCCCATCAGTAAAGATTTATGTGGTCACCTCACCAAGACTCTTCAGAGTCCCTTGGACTGCAAGGAGATCCAACCAGTCCATCCTAAAGGAAATCAGTCCTGAATATTCATTGGAAGAATTGATGTTGAAACTGAAACTCCAATACTTTGGCCACCTGATGCGAAGAACTGACTTATTTGAAAAGACCCTGATGCTGGGAAAGATTGAGGGCAGGAGGAGAAGGGGACGACAGAGGATGAGATGGTTGGATGGCATCACCGACTCAGTGGACATGAGTTTGGGTAAACTCTGGGAGTTGGTGATGGACAGGGAGTCCTGGCGTGCTGCAGTTCATGGGGTCGCAAAGAGTCGGACATGACTGAGCGACTGAACTGAACACCTTCAAGAGAATGTGTTTTCCACATTGATTAGGTTCATTTTTATGAGCAGATTTTTTGCTACATTTCAGAATGTTATTCAACAGCTTACGGTGTTGCCCCCCCTTTTTGGAGAAGTGGGGCTCAGGTCTGATTTTTGCACAGGTCTGGGGCAAAGGCACTGACCCTAAGAGCTGCTTAAGACTAATTAATGCATTTGTTCCCTACGGGGTGAATTGAGATCCAGGTAAAAAATGATGTGCTTGATTGCAAAATACTGCATTTTTTGAGCTATCTGTCCTAGTATATTGCCAGATATATATAAGATGAGAAACGATTTCCCATGAAAAATTGACAATGAAGCCAAAAGTGTTTGATAAACTCTGTGCTCACACATGGGCTTGTAATTGTTTTATTATAAGATGCTTTTGCCCTTGGAAGGAGAGGCGCTCTGTGACTTGGCAGTAACCCATCAGAGCAGCCCCGGGGGCTGGCACTCCAGTGGGCGCGGAGGAGCGGACATGGCTCCTCAGGGCTGCTCTGTCTCCAGTCCCTTCACACGCGCCCCTCGCTGTCCCTGCTGGGTCAGTAGGTCCCAGGCTGCTCTCCTGGACAGCCTGGGCAGCATCCCCTCCCCGGGCCAGAGTGCGGACGAGGGAACCGGCAGCTCTGTGCTCTCAGAGGAAGGCTGGAAACTGACCGTGGCGTCTTGCAGTATTGACTTGGGCTGCCTTTATTGTTTCTTTTTCAAGACAGCTGTCCCTGAAACCTCTTTTTCTCCAAGTTACCACCAAGCTGCCTTGCTTTTCTTTTTTGTTCCTTGTATTTTTAAGTTAGGAACAACAGCGGTGACAATAATAGTGATTAACAGTTTGATTTCAAAACGCTTTCTAAAGAAATCACAGTAAACAAAGTCTGTTTGCCTAAGGAAACCCTCGCAGCAATCAGCTAGTCACACAACCGCATGTGCTAATGAACCCAAAGCTGTTAATGTGGTTTCTTCAGTTAAATTGATTCATGAATTTTGAAGAGAACATTATCTAATGAATTTTCTTTGAATAGAAAGCAATTAAAAGGACAAATCAGTCTGATTAACCCCAAAGTCACCCTCCTGCCACAAATGGTGTAGAGTTTGAAATTATATCATAAAAAAGTAGAGCACATTTGCTGTCTCTCTGCCCTCTACTAATCCATGTAAATTAATGAACAACAAAGTCAGTTTCTTTGCTGACCCTTTTCTAGTATCACCTGGATTATGCTGATGTTTAATTTGCTTAATGTTATAATAAAGACTAAACAGATTTTTTTCCCAGTGAAGTGATTATCATTCCCTTCAGTTAAGAAGTGATTTTTATTATTTAACATGAGTGTAAGGGTGTGTTTCCTTTAAGAACCAAATCGCACTTGGCCAGCTTGGCATGAAGTGTAATTAGTGCTGTTCCGGACCCAGGAACTGCCCGTGGAATCCTTCCCTTTGTCGCCGTGTCGGGCGCTTCTGCCCTCGCCCTGGGGGAGGCGGGCAGGGGAGAGGGGAGGCAGCTCCCTGTCCAGTGCTCGCGGGCCCGCGTCTTCTGGGGAAAGATGAGAGGCATCGACTGAGACCAGCCCCGGCCTGTGCCGGGCCCCTCTGCAGTGCCCTGCACACCCGGAAGCGCTCTCGGCCCGCAGCAGAGGGAGAGGCCGTTCTGCGTCCTCCTCTTCACCCTGCAGCAGCTTGATGTGGCTGCTCATTAAAACGGGGGTACAGCTGTTTCATTTTTGCCACTCTGCTCCTTACAGACGCCTAGAGCCAAGGTCACCGCCAGCCTTGTGGACCGTGGTGTCTGGCATCCTAAGCCTGCTCACGCTCGGGTGTGGACGGCTAAGCTAGCATCAGACCGTGGTCCAGCCCACGGCCTCCTTTTCCTTCTGTGTCCCAGCTAGAGTCGGAATTGAACAAGCGATACAAAGCTTCCAAAGTTGGTGTGCACGCAGGGCCTTCTGTGCTTGTGAAGTGAACCGTGTGCTGATCCACACCCGCGCGGGCCCCAGGAGAGCATGCTGCAGGCCCACGTGGAGCTCCGGGGAGGTGGGAGAGCGAACCGGTCTGTGCTGCCCACTGGCGAGGCCTGCGGAGGTGCCGGCCCGCCCTCGGCTTGCCTCCCGCACGTCCTCCTTGTTGGTGACGTGGTGACAGGACCCCGTGCAGAGCTGGGCTTTAATTAAGTAACACCTCTGTATATGTTGTTGCATTTTCTCTTTCAGGACTGGCAGCTATTTGTATCTTAGCTGTTGGAGCCGTTTGTCCCAATAACGTCATTTGCTTTCTCTCTTTCAGAGTCATTCACCAGACAGGTGTTATGGAAGCTGCTGAAGCTTGTGAAATTCGGAGAAACGGTTTCTTACCAGCAATTAGCAGCCCTGGTGGGCAACCCCCGAGCAGCGCGGGCCGTGGGAGGAGCCATGAGGAGCAATCCTGTGAGTGTGCGGCTGTGGGGGGGTCAGCCTGGCCGCGGTCAGCGGGGTGCCGGGGCACTGCGCTCAGGGTCTGAGGGTCCTTTGATTGAGGCGAGTGTCAGAGGCGACCTGGGCTGCTGGGGAGAAGAGGAGGTGTTCACATCAGGGCCTCTGGAAGAAGGCCGTCCAGTCTGAGAAGGCTGTGGTATGGGCCTGGCCAAGGCCACAGTCGCCTGCGGACCCTGCAGGGGAGTGGGAAGGGCACCCTGTCCACACAGCAGCTTGGCCTCTGGGAGCCCTCACATGATTGCATGGGGCCCTGGGATGTCCCTGCTGTCGTTGGTCTGCAGTGCCCGCCAGACCCGGGTGCCGTCGCCCTGCGAGGGTCTCTCCAGACCCGGGCGCCGTCGCCCTGGGAGGGTCTCTCCAGACTCCGGTGCTGTCGCCCTGGGAGGGTCTCTCCAGACCCGGGTGCTGTCGCCCTGGGAGGGTCTCTCCAGACCCGGGTGCTATCGCCCTAGGAGGGTCTCTCCAGACCCAGGTGCTGTCGCCCTGGGAGGGTCTCCCTGAAGCTCTAGGGACTCTGTAACATGGTGGGAGAGTGCCATCCAATCAGGAAAACCGATAGATGGTCACATCGTGGGGTGGGGAGATACTCCATCAGATCGACCCAGTTTTTAAAACGTCGCTGTGGCTTTGTGATGTGTTTTCAATACGGTTTCCCTCCGTGCTCGCCGGGGAGAGGCGGGATTTGTACAGCACGGTCCGCGGCCCCCTCCCCTCGGCTGCCAGGGGGCAGGGCCAGTGTCTCGGCAGGGCGGCCACTTGGCCTTCCATGCAGAACCGCACCACTGCTGGTGCAGGGGCGGCTCCTGTAGGTGTGCGTGGGCTGTTTTAGAGTTTGTCTGCCTGGAGAAGAGTCTGCTTCCGTGTTGAACAGCCCAGATTGTCGGGAGCAGTGTGCAACAGACGATAGCACCGCCGCCTCCCGAGTTGCGAGCTCCACGCGACAGAGACTGGGAGAGTGGGTCAGTGTGGTGGTGGCACCCTGTGCTTCCACCACAGTGTCCCTGCGCGTCATTCACACACGCCGCAGGCCTCGTTTGCACGGCGCACATGGATGACCGTAGGTCAATTTCTAGAGGTAACTGTTGAGGTTTCCCAGTGATGCTGACGCAGCTCCTCCCCACTGGAAGGCCCCTGCTTCTCCCAGGTCACTCTGTTGTACAGTTTGATTTCGCCCCATGCTGTGTGTCCACTCAGGGCCTCTGGATGAGCTCTGGAGATGCCCGCTTCCTGCATCCCAGGGTCACTGAGCTGTGTAGAAATCCTCCTGTCTGTCCACACTCGGCTCACGCCCTGGGGATGCTTGGTCCTTCTGCTCCCCTCCCTGAGGCTGGCCTGCGTGCACAGCTGTGCTCACTGACGTGCACAGGTGAGCAGCCCACCCCGGCCCCTCGTGACGCCCACAGTTCTCACTCTCTGAAGTGACCAGGCCGTGGCTGCTGGTGACGGCATGTGCGGCAGCACTCAGAAACGTTTATTGTCCTGCAAGCAGCAGGACTGCCTCCTCCTGCTGTTAATCTCTGTGACTGTCTTGCTCAACTGTGGCCTCAGCCCCTGAAATTTATGAAACAGGATCTCACGGGGCCTAGGACACTTCTGTCTGTGAAGTCCCTGTCTTGACATCCCCGTGGGTGTGTGCCCAGGTGGCCCTGAGGACACAGGGAGGATCCTGCCTGCGCCGTGGTGTTGCCGTCCCTGACAAGGGTGTTGCGGCAGCCCTGGGCATCCCTCTGTTGCCGGGCACTGCCTGGACTCACACAGGAATACCAGCCTGACGAGAAGTTTGCAGAGGACCCAGTAGATGCCTCCAGGGGTGGCTCAAAAGAGCTGGGGTGCTCCCGGAAGGAGACACGCTGCATGCGGTGCAGCTTGGCCAACTCAGCGGAGTCAGCCGTGCTCAGAGGTCTTCGAGTCATCCGTAGATCGGGCTGAGGGGTCCTAAGGGGACCCAGGGACCTGAAGGGATAAGGGGCCTAGTCAGGGACTGGACCCTGGCTGACATCCCTTCTCAGTGCTGGCGGCAGAGTCCGGCCACAGAGCCACGTGCGTGGGCTCCAGCACAGGGAGCGTGGCCTGGAGACGCACCCGGTGAGGCCACCTCTGTGGTCAGGAGGAGCACGACGGGCAGACGGACGCAGAAGTTGCAGAGCACCCTGGCGCTCACGCTGTGCTCGTTCCTTGGTGCCCGGCAGTAAACGAGGGCATGCCAGCCCCCGTAACCGTGTGTGCTCAAGGCGTGGGCTGGTCCCCTGCAGACTGACAGGCGCTGTCTGCTGCTGGGGGCTTTCAGCCCACCCCCAGCCCTTGGTTTTTCCAGAATTTTCCGTGAACAGATGACTAGCCCAGGTGTAATGACTTGGCAGCCCTCTGGAAGGCCCTGTCCCAGACCCAGCCCTGGGGTAGCAGTCTTCTGGTGGGGCAGGCCCTCACACCCTCCCTGATAAAGCCCCCTCCTGCTCATCCTCAGAATTTGCTAAATGCAGTTCAGAGGCAGTCAATACTTGCCAGAGAGTTTCCCCACCTTTTCCTAAACAAGTGCATTCCTAAGGAGTTCGTTTATTCGCACATTGCCAAGAGCCTTAATGACCCCCCGAGTCTTGTCCTGCCAGTCACCCAGATGGCTGTTGATAAAGATTTAGCATCATGTTCTAAGTGTCAGGGCTGTCAGTGGGGCTGAACCATTTGACCAGAAGAAAAAAACACACAGGGAGCTATTGATTACAGCTTCTCGGTGTCACTTGTTCACCAGGATTTAGGTATTGATGAGGCCGCAAGTGAAAACAAGCTCTTTCCCTTGTGGGCTGCTACCCACAAGAACAAAGGCAAAGCTGGAGAAAATATTCAGCCAGCACCAGAATCAGAGGGATTCCGTTATTGATTGAAAGGCCCCTTCGTGTTATTTTTGTTGGAGACAAATCTGTGGGTTTGAAAGTTTTATAGCATTTGAGAAAGGGTCTGTGTAAGTGATGGATTCATGTATTGGATGAATTAGATTTCACAGCATGAAGATTTCAATGCAGCTATGATATTCTGAGCTACTTGGTTATTGATAAAAATTACATTTTATGCAGCACAGGCTTTAAAGGAGAGGACATAGAGGGTATGGATCCTTTGAAACGTCCTTAGGGGTAAAATGAATTTTAGCAGATTTCATTATTTTAACAGTCTGGAACCTGTCACTGAAATTAGCACGAACAGAAGTAGTGTTCCCGTGTCTAGAGGTGAGAATCGTGTGTGTTTGGTCAGTCTCCAGTTCCCATCAAAGATGCAGACTGATCATAGCTATCTTTATAATTGCTGTCCAGGCCAGCAGTCTGTTATCTGCAGGGTGCATAGAAAGAGAGCATCATGTTACACACTTAACAGTTTCGTAGCTTGTGGGGCAAGAGGGAAGAAAAGCAGAGCTTGTGTGTGAAGTCTGCTGTTCGGGAGGAAAATTGAATTGGGGCCTAAATGTTTATAAAACTAAATTGAATTAAGTATCTACCTCCTTATCAGTCAAAAACTTGAATTGTGTATTATCTAATCGTGTCCTCCCAGCAACTATTAATGTGACTATTGTATTTGATAAAAACCCTCAATCAGAGCAAGCACTCTGTTCCTAAAGTTTTCTGTTCCCCCCTGGTTGTGTGCTGTGGGCAGGCCCAGCAGTGTGACCGCTTCTCGCTTGGTTAAACTGCGCTGGAGAGGAAGCCCAAGCTCTCCTCACCACACGGGGTTAGAACTCCACAGACAGCACACGTTACCATGGCAACCCAAACTCCCCAAAATCCAAGTCAGGACTGGTCTGTGAGGCGGGGGAGGTCAGACTGCCACCTCCCGGCCCTGCCTCTGCAGTCCCCCGGGGGCATCGTGCAGAGTGTGGGCCTCCAAGCAGCTTTCGGACCCGGACGAGAGGCTTGCTGCGCGCTCAGGTTGCAGAGTCTGTCCTGGGCTCCACGGAGGGTGTGGGGTCACAGCGTGCACGTCAGGCGTATTCTCCCTTACTGAGAATAGCATGTCCTTACTGAGTAGCATGTCCAGGACAGGGCCGGGGATCCAGCCACCCTCCTGGGACAAGGCCACTCCCCAGAGGGGCACCCCAGGCAGGTGTGTGTTTGAGTGCCAGCAAGTGACAGCCTGCTCCATCCTCAGTGGAGGCCTCCAGTGAGGGCAGAGGTGCCTGGTTACCTTGGGCGGAGGCCCCTCACACGTGGGGTCTCTGAAGGCCTGTGCCCAGCTCCCCACCACGGCTCCTCTCCAGACAGGACCCCCGTGCCGAGGGGCAGGCGGTCCCTCTGCCGGACTCCGCAGGTACTGGGCAGACACGCTCCTGCCTTCCTCCGAGGACAGCTGCTCAGTGAGTCACCCTTCCCTGGGGGGTGGGGAAGGGGCGAGACCAGCCCAGGAGCCCCCTCCACCTGCAGTCAGAGCCTCGTGTGGACAGCAGCCCTCACCTTCAGGAGCAGACCCTGGTGGAGCTGCCAGGGGCCTCTTGGGCCTCCTGCTGAGGAGGCCCCGGCCAGGAGGGCAGGGTCCCTCTAGTGGGGTCGCCATGAGGAGCGCGGGACGAGTTGGGACTCGCCTGTGCGGCTGCAGGAAGAGTCACAGCCCCCGCCGGAGTCGCATCCAGCACTTGTGGGCCCTGCCAGCCAGTCCAGTCTGCTCCGTGGGGTCTCAGACTCCCACAGGTCTGTGTGTGGCCGGCTCCAGGCCAGTCAGCAGTGTGCCAGCGCTGGAGGAGGCCCTGTCCTCGGGGTGTCCGCCCCTGGTGTGCAGACCTGCCTGCCTGTCCAGCCTCCCGGGAGCTGGGCCTGCGTTCTGGGCTGGGCTGGCCCTGCCCCTCCCCTGGGGCTGGTGCAGCAGTGCTGTGAGCTGCAGGCGAGCCTCTCTGGGAGGTGGGGCTGGGCCTGCGTCTCCTGATGCGTCTCAGGGACACTCAGCACCTGGGCGGCTGTCACGCCCAGTATCCTAGCAGTAGAGCCTTTCTGTCAGGCGGTTCTCCATGTTTGTTTTCATTGTGAAGTGCCCTTGCTTTCAGTGGAGTCACCCTGCTGATTTAGGCAAGCATCTAACTACTCCACTAGTCTCCAGATGTGAAAGGCTGGGGCGGCTTTGTCTGCCATTAGGGCTTTTTGGGGAGGTGGGGGGACCCTGTGGGAGGAAGGAGGTGGGCATGGCCCCAGGGCAGAGGGTCTGTCCCCGCCTGGGATTCGGAGGTCTGGTGACTGCTTCTCAGATAGGAACAGATGAGAACTGGAGCTTCTCAAACTTTGTGTATGAGAGGCTAAAGAGGGAAGCAGCACCCCCTCCCCGTCCACTGGTGTCTGTAAAGCAGGGGGTGGCAAGCGATTCCTGTAAGGGGCAGGACAGTAAATGTTTAAGGTTTTGCAAAAGCAGCCACAGATAGTATGTCCCAAGTGGGCATAGCTGTGTTCCAATAAAACTTTATTTACAAAGCCAGATGTGGACTGCATGGTCTGCATCCACAGTTTGCCAGCCTTGGGGTTAGAGTGGCCTCTGAGCACAGCATTCCCTGATATTTCATATGACTTCTCAGAAATGTTTGGGAACTTTGCATGGCACCTAAACTTGGGAATGTCTTCTTAAATTCTGTGCATGTACATTTTAAATCACTTGTCGAGGGAAACTGTTTTCCCCTCCCAAATGAAGGGACTCTCTAGAAGCCAGCCTTTTTGGCGCCAGCAACCAGTTTCATGGAAGACGAGTGTTTCCGTGGATCCCGGATAGGATGGGGGTTGGTTTCGGTTTCACCTGCCGCACCCCTCCTGTGGTCGGGCCTGGTTCCTCACAGACCACAGACCAGAGTGGGTCTGGGGGCTGGAGACCTCTGCTCTGGAAGATGCCCCACATTTACCTTGGGCCGTTGGGCCTGCCCCAGCCCACCCAGGACACTCAGAGGCCAAGGGGTGACTCGTGCTGAGACGGAGCCTGCACGTGGCTAGGCGGGGCCGCCGGGGTGAGGCGTGGAGCCCGGCTGACGTGACCACCTCGCTCTCTTGCAGATCCCCATCCTCATCCCGTGCCACCGAGTGGTCTGCAGCAGCGGGGCCGTGGGCAACTACTCCGGAGGCGTGGGCGTGAAGGAGTGGCTGCTGGCCCACGAGAGTGGCCCTGTGGGGAAAGCGGCCTGCAGAGGGGGCTCCCGTGGCGCCGGAAACTGGCGCAGGGCCCTGGGCGGCACCGCCAGCTCCCAGCCCGCTGGCCGAGACTGAGAGTGCGTGAGGAGCTCGCTGGGCATGGGGTGTGTGCTGGGGGGGGGGGGGGGGGCGGTGCGGGGGTGCTGAGGGGTGTGTGCCTCATTAAAGGAGCCGGAGTCTCACGGGCGCCCTGTGTCTGCTTTACGTTTTACCACAAAGTGAGTCCAGAGGCTGGCCCCCGTGCGTCCAGCTTGTTCCCTTCTGTCACACTGTTACTGTCCCCTTGCTAATACTGTCGAGTCAGAGGTGAGAGAATGGGAGCCTGGCAAATGTGAGGGTGACTGCCCTGCAAGGAAGGGGCATCT
Source organism: Okapia johnstoni (assembly GCA_024291935.2). Taxonomy (NCBI): domain Eukaryota; kingdom Metazoa; phylum Chordata; class Mammalia; order Artiodactyla; family Giraffidae; genus Okapia; species Okapia johnstoni. The sequence continues at coordinate 85,703,362 of CM044318.1, forward strand.
GGTGCCCGCCAGGAACCACTGGCTGCCTTGGACACCATGGCTGTACCCAAAGCCAGCCAGGCCCCGGACCCTCATGCAGGTCCATCCTCAGCAAATTGGCCTGCCTTCAGCGTGCTCCATGCCTGCCCTTTGCTCTCAGCTGCTGAAGTTGCTGGGATGACGCTACTGAAGGGACGGGGGCGGCCCTGAAAAGACATGCTTACGCAGAGACTCCAGCTTTATCTTTCCAGCTGCCAGAAGGCTAATGCAAGGTGCATCCACATGGGGTCACATTGACAAAATAGAAAATAACCACTTGCCAGAATAATTTGGGAAAACAAATAGCTCTTTGTGCCTGAGATGGCCCCTCCTGAGGAGTGGCGTCTCACCCAGGCGGTGTCTTCACCACTCCTGGGCTGAGTCCTCTCGGGACACAGGGACGCCCGCCTCTCCTTCCTGACCCCCCGACCCCAAGCCTGGAAGTCGGGCCCCCAGGAGGTGGGTCAATTCCGGGCGCGGGGGGGGGGGGGTGGGGGCGTGTCCCTCACCTGCTGTTCACACCATCTAACGCATGAGTGCCACGGTGTCGTCTTAGCTTCACCATCACCCTAATCCAAAAAGCATCAGGGAAGCGTGTGGTCATATATGTGGATGAATAAAATAGAGCGTATGATGGATGGAGGAAATAAATGGTGCCCAGCTGTGCAATAGAAAGCTGTGTTTTTGTCAGGGGCACCTGTGGCAGTGTAAACAGCAGCAGGAAAGCTTGACTGTGTGTGTCCCCACACCCGGGTAAAGACCAGCCCTGGACGTGTGTGGTTTGGGTACACTTTGTGTGTTACCTCACACTGACTAACTAGGCTTTTCTCACCCATCTACAATTCTTTACCTCCTTTTCTTACATCAGCCAAAGTAATTCTGGATTTTTCTCTCAAAAATAAAATACGACTGTTTCTCCATTGTCTTCTGATCTGGTCCTCTTCAGGACTTCTTTAGAGCCGAACCACAGTCTTTACAGGGGGCTGCCTGGATGTCTGATCACTGTGGACGGACCCGAGTCTCCCTGGTCCAACCATCTGAGCTCACAGCTTCCCTGGGTGAGCCTCAAGAGCTGTGAGTGACGCCCCATCTGACATGTCAGGAGGGTGAGTGGGGGCCCCGGGGTGCCCTCTGCACCTGGGGGCTATGAGGGCGGTTGTGTTCTGAATTCTCTGCTCCAGTGACTTGCGGACCCAGGGCCCCGGTGCCTGAACAAAACCACCTGCTGGGCGGCAGCCCCCGCTCCCAGCCTTGGGGCCTCGGTGTGGGGCCGCCAGCACTTCTGATAGAGGGCGCCGCTGACGGGTGCTGGGCTGTGCTGGGGAGGCCTGGTCCCTGCTGCTCAAGGACAGACTTGAAGACGGGACGCGTTAGAGCTCCACCCGGAGGCCCTGGGACAGTCCCCAGGGCACGTGCCGATTCTCCTGGTCACTGGCAGACGGGCAGACCTCTCCGCAGTGCTGACAGACCCTGAGGACACGTCCCAGGCCCCACACCCTCTGCTCGCGGGCTGCTCCCAGGCCCAGAGAGTGGGGACCCCTTCAGGGAAGGGGCCTCCCACTGTGATCTCCAGATGCCCCAGCAGGCGGGCAGCGAGGGAGGGTCCACAACCACGCAGCCCGCCAGGGCCAGCCCCCCCACCAGGGCATCCTGTCTGGGCCCACACGCCCTTGGTGCCGCACAAACGGAGTTCCGTCGCCTGTCTCCCGGGTCCTAGCAGCAGAGCTGCCCCGAGTGTGGGCCTCGAACTGGTCCAGGGGCAGCAGACTCCACAGAGGCCTCCCGGAGCTGCTGTGGCTAGAGGAGCGCCGCGTCTGTGAAAACGAGGAGGACGAGAAAGGAACGGGGAGACAAAAACGTTCTCCCAGAGAAGAGATGCTGAAACAAGGCCAGGCCACCCCCTTGTCCTCAGCCCCAGGCCCCTCGTGTGTGGGTTCCCTCCGTTCAGCGCGAGGCCTCAACTGCCAGCGCCTAGACCCGCGGGCACACCACGCTCGCTCTTGTCGGAGACTTGGGTCACGGAGGGTTCAGCAACGAGATTTGTTTTTGCAGAAGCAGCTGTTGTGAACTGGCTGCCCTTGACCGTATGAGAGGCTGAGCTGCGTAAGGCTGTCCTGTCCCCACCCCTGCCCCCAGGGTTGGGCGTATCACGTGGCTGTCCTCGCTCGCACACCTGAGCTGCGGAGGGATGAAGGGACAGCAGTCCTGACTTCCTGGTGCCTGAAGAAGAGGAGCTGGATCTGCGGGGTGCCAGGAAGGCGTGGTGAGGAGGCCGGAACCAGTGCAGGCAGCTGTGTTTCTGAGGAAGAGCGTGGGCTCACCTTGGAGGTAATTTAATCGAGCTTTTTAACGAGTGTCCACTCAGCCAGCAGAAACAAACCGTGGTTCCCTGGTGCGGTGTGACCACTGCCTAGAGGCATCCTCGTCTCCAGCTCTAATCTCTCTGGTTGCCTGCCCTGCCCAAGCCTCGCATCTCCACCCTGCAAGCTCTCCTTACCCAGCACCTCCTCTTTGGAGCAGCCAAGCATGTCCAGGGGGTGTGTTTATGCTGATGTCATTGTTTATCCCTTAACCTGTTGTAAACAGCAGTGTTATCCCAGAATGAACCTCCTTTAAAGCTTTAGGGTAAGAGAAGGCCATGCAGGCAGGTGGCTGGAGACATCTTGCGGGCAATGGTGAGGTTGGCAGAGCCCGTGGGTTTAGGTGCCGCCTGGGAATCGTAGGCGGGGAGTCCCTGTCTGCAGGGCCCTCCTGGTGCAGCTCCGGCAGGGTAGTTGGGCACCACTGGCCATATGCCCCCACGTCCTCGGCACCCACAGGCTCACCCTGGCACAGGAGCAGTGCCAGCTGCAGCCCCGGCCGCCACGGGAGCAGGCGGGATGTCACAGCCCCGGCCGTGTGAGCAGCACCCGCTCCACGTTGGAGCTCACCCCGGGCCTCTGTGCTGTTGAGGTTTCAGGCTGCGCACAAGCGGACTCGGAAATGATACACGTGTTATCTTTTACTGTGGGACACGCAGAAACGTCCAGAGCTGACGCTTTCCCAGGAAGCTAGCCCTTCCTAGCGGACTCTGAGCTCACACGCGTAGGCCTCCACATGCCGAGTCTGCACTGGGTTTTCTCGCTGCTGTCCTGGCAGGGGTCCTTCCTGAGGACTGGACCAAGCTGACTCTCCCGGCTTGCGCAGCCTTTTTCTTTCCTGTTCACGGGCATTTGATTGACATTTGTGTTTAGGGAGTTGAAGTTCACATCAATTTTACCTGTTATCAGTTTGAAAGACAGTGAGATTTAATGGAACTCTGCCAAGCAGCCTCGTCTGTCTGTCTGTCTGAAGGAAATGGGGTGGCAGTTGAAAGCCAGACCCGGAGCCTGGAGAAACTGCAGGACCCGCGGCCCTTAAGTGACTGAGGGCAGCCGTCCAGGGTCCTCGGACCCAGCGGCTCCAGTTGTGGACAGATGGACGGCGTCTGGCCTCCATCACCCAGGTCAGCTCTGGGGGGACCCATGCTGGGCGGGCTGGAGCGGACAAAGGCAAGGACGCAACGCCAGGCGGTGGACGGCGCCTTGGTGGATGAAAGGACGGCGTTAACAAGTCTCTCAACGTTTCTAATTCATGTTTTTTCCCCTCTGAAAAAAACCGTAAGAACAAATTCCATGTGGATGGCAGTTAAGATTAATCCTAAGAGCACGGCCTCAGTGCTGTGGGCACCTGCAGAGACCGTCCACTTAGCAGCTTGTTGGGAGCAGCCACGCTGGGAAAGGTGGTGACTGGCGCTCGGACTCTCTGGTGTCCACTGGCGCTGCGGTCAGAACAGACCTTCGTGGTGGTTGTCATGGACTCTGACCCGGTGGGACGCAGACAGACGGGCCAGAATCTGCCACTCCTGGGAGCCCCTGACCGGCTTTCCCAGTGTGTGCGCATGTGTTTCTGCGTCTCGATGCCGACGGGGTCTGGGGGTGGCCAGGGCTACAGCATGGGGGGTTCAGGGGGGACAGGAGCTTCAACTCTTCCTTCCCTTGTTTCTCAGCCTGCGCCCTCCCTGGCACTCACACCACCACACACGCACACACCAGGGTCTCTCTCAAGGCTTCCCATTACACATCACTCTTGTTTGGTTCCCAAACACAAGCAGTGTGTGCTTCCCAGACTGGTTTGCTGACTTAAATGAAGAAAAACCCAGCCGGAGAAAATAATCAGTGTCCAAACACCAAGCAATTTGTGACACTGTGCAAAAAGCATTGCTTGCGTGTTTTGATCACCATGACGACAAGGTGAAGTGGATGCACATGTGAGACTTTGGGCAGGAAATGTGGGAGCGGGTACACAGACGAGCTGCCGGCTCCAGCGGCAGTTTGGGTCCCCGGGCCTGTGGACACAGATGCTCTCCAAAGCTGAGACGTGACTAGGACGGGTTGCAGCACCCCCCTCCCGAGGAGGTGAGGCCGGCCCTGGCCAGCCACCTCTGAGGACTCACCCCAGGGCCAGTCGGGATGACAGACCTGACACAGCAGGACACTGGCCGACCTCTCAGTGCCCAGCACCCTCTGCCTCCTGGCGGGGGGGGGGGGGGGCTGCCTCCTGGGGGGCCCGGGGGCAGGGGCTTGTGTCCCTGAACACACTTGCTCACTTTCTGATTCAGTTCTTGTGGATGTGTTTCTTTGGGAAGTGGAACAGCACCCACCACCCCCACCCCACAGAGTTAAATTTCGTGGAAACTTGGAGAACCTCCCAGGGAACAGACATGACATTGCCGCCGATCCTGTTCCTGAACAGAAGCCGTCCTGATGCCAGATGGGTGAGGGGACCTTGTGCTCCTGTGGCCCTGGTCCAAGACCGCTGTGTTCTCAGGCGCTTCCCTCGTCGCGCTTGCTCACTGTTTCAATTCCCAAGAAGGCACGTACTCTGCTGCAGAGCGTGAGCAGGGCCCCGTGTACACGGGCCAGACCCAGCCAGAGCTGCCTTCCTGTGGCTGTTGCTGAAACGTGGCAGTAACCCGGGCACCCCAGGCGCGGCCCTTCCCGCGTGTCTTGTGGGCCTCCTGCAGATGTTCCCCGCCACTCTCTGAGAAGTGTCCCCCTGCCCCTCTTGGCCACCCCTGCCTGGGGGCTGCCTGGTGGGATGCGGCCTAGCCCCCCATGTAACTCGGAAGGTGCCTCGGGGGCACGTGGACACGCCCCGCCCCCACAGCCCCGGCCTCTCCAGCGCTGAGTGGGGGGTCCTCCACCCCCACAGCAGGTGGTGGCTGGGGCTGCTTCGGCCCACACCTTGTCCCCCGTGTGGAGACACCATTCAGGGGTGTTCTGTTAGGACTTTGGCTTCTGGATTCTGGTGTGGAGGAGACTGGGGTGGCAGGGAATTCAGAAATCCCCCAGCCCCATGGCCTTTCCTACCCAGTTTCTAAAAGCGGCTACAGCTGACCAGTCCTGGGTGCTGGCCAGAGGCCTCCTCTTACCCTCTCTGAACCCAGATAGGTCCCAGCAGCCACGAGGTGACCATGGTTCCGGGCCTCCCATGCTGGCTCAGAGCCTTCTCCCGGAGCATGTGTGGTGACAGGCTGACAGGCAGGGGCCGGCCCCCGCCCAGAGGCCAGCAGAGCATCGGCAGAAATCGTTTTTAAATCCAGTCCAGACACGGCGCAGAGCAGCCAGGACTCTGTAGGTGAAGGATCCGTCTCCGGCTCCTTGGCACTCCTGTGACGCAGAGGGGCGCTGACCTCGTCTTTACTCTGCAACGTTACGAGCAGCAACTGAGGGCCCCTCGGCACCCATCTGGCACCCATCTGCCTCCTGGAGTGACCGCAGCCCAACTCCGTAACCCCTGGATGGGGACATGGAGCACCTGTGAGCGAGCCCAGCCACACAGGGCTCGGTGGGCAGCTGGGGAGACGGTGGCAGCTTTAAACGTAAGGCAGCGTTCAAGTCAGAAATCTGTAGTCTTGGAATAAATCGTACACAACCTCATCACACAAGCTGTACAAAGCGATTTTAAATCTAGAGGCACTGAAAAATAACCAGATGGTGTGTGTACCTGCTAGTCCCCAAACGTCTCCACAAGAAGAGAAGAAGGTTCGAGCACGGTCCCCAGCCTCTGCCTGGGTCCCGGGAGGGGCACAGCCCCAGCAGCATGTGCCCCTCACTGACTCCCACGCAGACATCTGGCCACCACGTGACTCCAAGCAGAGCCTTCGGACAGCACGTCGTGCAGTCAGTCTGGGTGCCGAGCTCTGCTCACCTGCCGGAGGGCCTCCCGCGACGTCTCCAGGCTGAGTGCCGAGTGCCACGCTGAGAACCCGCATTGATTTAAAAACTGCCTTTTCTTTGAGATGCAGAATGACACATCTCAATATTACACCACCAAGAGGTATGTAGCTGTCGGTACTTTTCCATGCAAACATCTGACTTCTGTGCCAGGAAGCAACGTGACAGGTATTGTGTAGTTTCAGGCAAATTGGTCTCAGATGTAGATGAACAGATTTTCGCAAGGAAGGGCTGGGAGCTCGTTGGGTGTTGGGCCTGAGCCCGCCAGGCCACTAAGGGCTCATGTATCGTGACAGTGGCCTCCTCTTCTCCGCCTGCCTCCCTGAGGGCTTCTCAGAGCCTCCGCTCCCAGCATGGCTGTCTGCAGACCCTCAGCCAGTGTTCATTGTGCTGGTTCTGAACTCCGGGTGCTGTCCCCACTGGCTTCTGTGCCAGGAGGATGGTGCCAGGCTGGAGCTTCCTCCCCTCGGAAGCCCCTGGAGCTGGCCCCGGTGCTACAGAGGGGAAGACAGCCGCAGTGCTCAGTGGTGAGGAGCTGTACTGAGACCCCGTCTGTCCACTGCAGGGGCTGCGTCGTCTTGTGGCAGCTGTGGGTTGAAGGGGGCCCCAGAGGGACCTATGCACAACCAGGCCCCTGGAACCTGTGCGTTTGACTTTATTGGGGAAGAGGGTCTTTGCAGACATGCATCCATGAGGAGTCCTATGGGGAGATCTCTGTGGGTTGTCTGTGGGATCTAACGGCTTCGTCTGTCTCAGAGGCACAAGAAGCCTCGGGGGAGGAGGCCCCATGACAATGGAGGCAGAGGCTCCACAGGCCAAGGGTCCCTGGAGCCAGACGAGTCGGAAGGGACCCTCCCCTAGAGCCTCTGGGGAGTGTGGCCCTGGTGGCCCCTAGTTCTTGGACTTCCAGCCTCCAGAGCTATGAGAAAACATCCTTTGGTGGCTTCAAGCCCCCAGTCCGTGGTGTGTGGATGAAGAGGCCCCAGGACACTGACACGGCTTCTGTACCAGCGTAAGGGCTGTGCGACACATCCTCAGGCGGTCAGCCGGCCGTGAGTTATCCTGGGACGCCCCTCGCCTGCGTCCGGGAGTGGAGGGTGCTCGGGGGCAGAGGTGGTGGTGGGTTCCCCACGTGCCCCCTGCAGGAGCCCTGGGGGGTGATCTCGGCACCCTCATCTAAGGACTCGCGTCCCCCGCGGAATCTTCCTGTTGAATGAATCAGAGCCCCGTTCTCTCTCCCTTCCCCTGCGCCTCGACTCATATAGAGTGAAGCCCGTGAGCAGCTCTGATGTGGGTCTCCAGGGCCGTCCCTGAAGCCAGAAGCACTCGGTGTTGCCCCTCTTCTGGCCTGTTGCTGACAACGGGAGCTGTGGTTTCGTGAACTTAAGGAGGGGTGTGCAGAGTCACGGCAGACCCACGTCGGTGTGGCCGCTCCAGGCGGTGGCCACTGAGAAGCTGCCCTGGGCAAGTGACGCTCAGAATGTTCCGGCAGGACTGATGGTGGGCCATGCGCAGCCCCAGAAATGACCGCCAGAGCCAGGCCGCTCCATGGGTCAGTGATGGCCCGAGCTCAGCTCGGCCACCAGGACGCGTGTTTGCTCAGGTGCCACCAGGTACGTCTTCCCTACCAGTGATGCCAGTGGGTCCCAAAGCCACCAAGAATGGGGCGACGCGGGCCTGAGGAGGAGCAGGCAGGCTGGGGGAGGGTGCTCGTGCCGTCAGCATCCCAGGGAGAGACTTGCGCCCGGTCAGTGATCACACAGCCGCGGGTTAAACATGAGATGGCGCTTGATTATCACACACACACTGAGCCAGGAGGAGCATATTGCTGGAAGGCCGTTGGGTAATGTTCGAACATAAAATGCCCCACACGGTTCCCCTTTGAGAAGCTTACTCTGGAGGGGGAGTGTCTCGTGTACGCAAAGCCACAGTTACAGGGACACTTGTCACACCACTGTGTGACGCCAACAAGTGGGAAATGATGTGGAAGTCCCCTTAAGGACACAGGCTGACAAAGTCATGCCATAGCTGTACAGCGCCAAGACAGACCTGCTGTGAAAAATGGTGACATGAATCTGTGTGTTGACACGGTTAAGTGGGCCTTGACTCGCGGCTGAGTGGTGAAGGTGATGTGATAAAACACCAGGTGTCATCAGTGTTGTGGTGTAAAAATTCTTCTTAGTTGTGCATAAAAGTGTAAGACTGGAGGAGAATCTGTCAGAGCATTTACATGAAGATATCTTGGGCTCCCCTGGTGGTTCAGATGGTAAAGAATCTGCCTGCAATGCAAGAGACCCGGGTTCAATCCCTGATTCAGAAAGACAGTGGCAGCCCACTCCAGTATCCTTGCCTGGAGAATCCCATGGACAGAGGAGCCTGGCGGGCTACAATCATGAGGTTGCAGAGTCAGACACAGCTGAGTGGCTGACACCACTGCTATTGGACAGAAAGAGATGGGTGAAGTGTGCTGTGTGTGTTGCTTTCCAGGGTTGTTAAACTTTTATATAATGTGTGTATTTATTATATAATCGGAGAAGTAGGATCATGACTCTGTCCTAAAGACACACACTTACAGCCACACACAGCTCAGTTCAGCTCAGTTGCTCAGTCGTGTCCGACTCTCTGCGACCCCATGAACTGCAGCACACCAGGCCTCCCTGTCCATCACCAGCTCCCGGAGTCCACCCAAACCCATGTCCATTGAGTCGGTGATGCCATCCAGCCATCTCATCCTCTGTCGTCCCCCTCTCCTCCTGCCCTCAATCTTTCCCAGCATCAGGGTCTTTTCTAATGAGTCAGCTCTTCCAATCAGGTGGCCAAAGTATTGGAGTTTCAGCTTCAACATAGTCCTTCCAATGAACACCCAGGACTGATCTCTAGGATGGACTGGTTCGATCTCCTTGCAGTCCAAGGGACTCTCAAGAGTCTTCGCCAACACCACAGTTCAAAAGCATCAATTCTTCAGTGCTCAACTTTCTTTATAGTCCAACTCTCACATCCATACATGACTACTGGAAAAACCATAGCCTTGACTAGACTTTGTCTCTGCTTTTTAATATGCTGTCTAGGTTGGTCATAACTTTCCTTCCAAGGAGTAAGCATCTTTTAACTTCATGGCTGCAATCACCACCTGCAGTGATTTTGGAGCCCCCCAAAAATAAAGTCAGCCACTGTTTCCCTATCTATTTTCCATGAAGTGATGGGACCAGATGCCATGATCTTAGTTTTCTGCGTGTTGAGCTTTAAACCACTTTTTCACTCTCCTATTTCACTTTCATCAAGAGGCTCTTCAGTTCTTCTTCACTTTCTGCCATAAGGGTGGTGTTATCTGCATATATGAGGTTATTGATATTTCTCCCGGCAATCTTGATTCCAGCTTGTGTTTCTTCCAGCCACACACAAGTAAACAACACATACATATGTATCTGTATTACATCATTTTTTTAAGACCAGCTGTGGAGTGGAATGTAGCAATGTTTGTCTCCATAGGAGGAAATTGTGAGTAACTGGATTTTGTGTGTGTGTGTGTGGTGTATGCTTGCGATGGAAATGGACTGTGTTTGGACTTACAGAAGCATGCCTGTTTACTTGATGAAGAAGGGTCCCCGACAAGTGCCATGGGAGGACAGGTACAGTCTGGTCTCATGAGGAAATCGCTTGTAAGACAGCCCTGCCGTCTTTCTCAGATGTCCTCTCCACATGCAGAACAGTGAGGCCGTGGAGCAGTGTACACACTCCAACCAGCCAGGCCGTGTGACTCCAGTGTGTACACGGGATCAGCCGGTGTGTGTGACTCCAGTGTGCAGACGGGGTCAGCCCAGGGTGTGTGTGTCTCAAAGTCATGGAAGGAGGTGTGGATGAACTAGACAGTCAAGGGGGAATTCCTGGGGGAGGCAGAGCTCAAGCTGCACTGTTAGCACCAGACAGGATGTTGAGGGCATTTTGAGTGGAAGAGGGCAGCCAGATGAGTTAGAGCAGAAGTGAGCACAGGTAGCTTTGGCCCCTGCGGGAGAACACCGGGCAGGGGAGGACAGGCACCCCTCCGCAGCCCGGGACATGGAGGCAGGGGTCCATTCTTGGTGGGTTTCGCGTGGTCGCCAGTCGGGGAAGCAGCGTACACAGTCACCAGGCCTGTGCTGCCCGCACCCTGGGGGCTCCCCCTCCTCCTCCCGGGGGCACCGTGACCCGAATCACCCGTTTGTCTGCTGAGGGTGTTGCAGCACCCACGATGTGGGGAGCTGTCACGGGAGTGGACGGGCTTCCTGGCAAGAGAGAGTCTGGGGAGGGCAGGTGCCCGGAGAGGACAAAACAGACCATGGGGACCTGCTGTCCTTGGGGCACACTGTCCTCTCCTCCTTCCCGGGCCCATGAGAACACAGGGCAGGCGGGCACCTCTGCCTGGCAGAGCCAGCCCGAGCCAAGCGATGCCAGCCTTCTCGTCTCTGCATCCATGTTCTACATAATTAGCTAAGTCAGTGTCTCTGTGCCTTGTTAGAGAAGCTACTAATCCTTAGAGCTAACAGGACTAACTAATTAGTGTAAAACACTTTGAAAATGTAAGAAATTCAGATGTGAAGTATAATTGGCCAGTCCTCCCGGTATTGACACTGACGCCGTGTCTCCAACAGAACTGCGGGCCTGGCTTCACAAGGGGATGTGGTCGTTCGATGCGGTGGTGGCGGGCGGACAGGCTGTCCTTGACCCCAGGCTGGACAGCAGTGTGTCCTGGGCTCCCTCAGGGCGGGGCAGCAGGGTGCAATACAGCCAGGCGCCCTGCCTCCCTGCCCGGGACCCTCAGGGCGTCAATGACCTATGGCCCAGGGGTACCATATAGATGGGTTGGGTTGCCCTGAGGCTCCAGCGGGTGAAGGAATCTGCACCCACGGCCTGGTGGAGGCAGGGGGAGGAGGGCGCGGGGGCGGCTGCTGCAGAGGCTCGCCCTGGCGGCCAGGCTACCACAAGCCTGCCGGACCCCTCTCTGGGACAGAGCCTGTGACGCCGCCCTGTGATTGCTCCCCAGGACGGAGACAGCGCGGGGAGGCATCTGGCACTCGCACTTAACACTCTTTTCCTCCTTAAAAGATAAATGCGGGGTTTCCCTCTCAGTGAGCAAGTCACTCAGAAAAGCTATCCGAGTCCCAGAGCGACCTGTCCACCCTGACCAGTCCACCCCAGTGTGGGCCTTCCACTGGCGTTCCTGGAAACAGGACGACCAGGCACTCTCTTTGGTACATTACTTCCTAAGGATATATGGAGCTGTCGGCAAATCATTAATCTCTCTCTGAACCACGGTGACAATATTTACATTCGAGATCAAGACAGTGATTATCTGAAGGACTCCCCTGGAAGCCCTCCTCACAACTGGAGAAACAGCAGTCAGCATGCAGAGCCTCATCCTGGCCAAAACTCACAGCAGCCAGTCCCAGAGACCCCAGCTTGCCCAGGGTGCTGCAGGTGGGCCAGTGCCCGGCGGGAGGGACTCAGCAGGAGACCAGGGAAGGCCCAGCCATGTGACTGGTGGCCCAGCACGTAGACCCAGCCTCGCAGGAAACTGCTTTGGACAAACCCCCTCCCAGAAGGCATTCCTGAAGGGAACCGTTTTTAGTCTGCAAAACAAGAATTTATGCCTAAACAAAGGAGAGGACCAGGGCCCAGCAGAGGTGAAAAGCCAGCTTTGCAAGTGTCATCCCAGCAGCTCTTTCACCCCGAGAGCCCTCGGGGCCCCCTGCAGTCCCCGTGGGGCCTCATCTCAGCTCTGGGGCTGGGTGGTGACGGTCTCTCCACGTTCAGCCCACTCCCGCAGTTGCTGGGTCCGCGTGTCTGTGCTGTGGAAACGACTTTGTCACGGCGACACCATAAAGTATTTTAGTAGATCCGTAGCGGTACCGGCGAAAGCTGACTTGATCCCACCTCCGCCAAGCTGGCGCCTGTGGTCCTCACCTCCCCCCCCACAACCCAGGACAAGTGTGTATCCTCAGTGGTGAAGCCCAGACTTGAGCCTGGGGCCCTCACCTCACAGTCGGCGTGACCCACTGGGCTCCATGCCCGTGCTGGTCATTCTCGAGTCAGGTCTGGAGAAGCCCACACATGTCCATCCTAACTTAGCCCCGAGAGCCTGCGAGCCACACCTCCAGGAGCCGCTGAGAGTCCCCTGGATGTTACCACCCCGGCTTCTGACCGCAGTGCATCCCTGCCGCAAGCACGTACCCCACGGGCCAGGCCGGAGTGTTCCGGGCCTGCTGTGTCCAAGCACCCGGACAGGAGCACGTGTGTACCTCATGTTCACGGGGTGAAATGCTGTGTGGCGGGAAAGCGAACACAGCCAAGCGCTGTGACAGGTGTGACTTGGAACTACAACAGCAAGAAACAAAGTGGGGGGCAGCAGGCTGCAGACGTGTGACGTTTACAAAGCTCACAAACACGCACATGCGTACAGTCACACATACATGCAAACGTGCACATCAGTTCAGTCGGTCCGACTCTCTGACCCCGTGGACTGCAGCATGCCAGGCCTCCCTGTCCATCACCAACTCCTGGAATTTACCCAGACTCATGTCCATAGAGCCAGTGATGCCATCCAGCCATCTCATCCTCGGTCATCCCCTTCTCCTCCTGCCTTCAATCTTTCCCAGCATCAGGGGCTTTTCCAATGAGTCGGTTCTTCACAAGTGGCCAATTCAGCTTCAGCATCAGTCCTTCCAATGAATATTCAGGACTGATCTCCTTTAGGATGGAATGGTTGGATCTCCTTGCAGTCCAAGGGACTCTCAAGAGTCTTCTCCGACACCATACCTGCGATCAAATCTTTAAAAAGATAGGGGCACAGTGAACACAGGGAATATGTTGCCTCTGGGGCAGAGGTGGAGGGTGGACACGCCCCTCCCAGGAGGGCCGGGCTCACCTTGCAGCTCTTGAAGTGGGTGTGGCTTCTCTGGTGTCCTTATAACACCATTTCATGACCTGTGTGCTACCCACATTTCCTCCTCTTTCCTATCAAGTATTCCACAACGTGAAAATCATAAGCAGGCTGTTGAAGGCCACTGTTCTGTGTGCTGTGTGCCTGCTTCTAGGGAGACTCTTGACACCTGGGTGACTCCAGAAGGGGCTCACATTGACGCCCTTGCACTAGTCTGAGGGGGGCTGTTGGTGTTCCTCCTGTTCCCTGGGCTGGGGGGCCCCGCAGGCTCTCCTGCAGGAGGGGCCGGCCTCTGCCAGCCTGGGGGCCCCGGGGGCACGCACACTGCCAGAGGCCATGCGGAAGGAGCCCCCCCCGCCCCACTGCTTGTTTATGGGCCACAGTCGAGCTGTGGGAGCAGCTCAGGGCCATGGTGGCTCCCCCAGAACAGCCCGCCTTCTCCCCTCCCCCCGGGAACTCACGTCCTGCCTGCAGCCCAGACGTGTGAGCGGAGGTCAAGAGCAGGACCCCTGCCCCTCGGGGCTTTGACCTTGGGCTCCCACCTGCAGGCCTTGGCCCCACGAGCTTTCAGACCCCTAGTGTAGCAAGATACCCAGGCAGGACCTTCCCCCACACACCCTCCTGGGCTCAGAGCACCAGCTCAGTGCAGAGAGATTCACTTACTCAGTTAACAAGGGAGACCTGAGCTGCAGAGAGTCAGGGGACCTTGCACAGGACAGGATGGACGGGCCGGGTTCAGTGAGAGGTTCGCTGCGGGACTCAGACCTGCATTGCAGCTGAACATGAAGAATTCCCCGCTGTCTGGTTTGGATGCAGGTTCGGAGGAGAGTATCTGCAGTTTTCTGGAAAGGCTGTTCGAATCCTCCTACCTTAGCAACTGTGAGGCCGTGTGAGGCCAGTTCCTCAGCCAAGAGAACAAAGCTCGGTGTTTGAAGAAAGCAGGGGAGTCGGACTGTCTTCCTGAGTGCAGGCACCAGGAGATCTGCGTGAGTGCAAAACAGTGCCACCCTTCTCACTCTTCTGTTTTTTGCTTTAGGAAATGCAGATTTTTTAAATTATGTATATGTGAATGTAGGCTTATATATAATGGGCATCTTGCTATTTTGAGACAAACTAATAAGTAATTTTAAATTTCTGTTGCATTTCCTAGTTTGCTGACCATCAGCAGATGTAACCCACGTATCTATTGTTGAAGCCTCCATTACTTTTCCACCTGTAAAGGTGAAGAGAGCATGTGTTCTACAAAGGGCCCCGGGGCAGGGATGGGGCTGTGGGTCAGCCTTGCTAAAGAATTGCATTCAGAGGGTGCGTCCAAAGAAACGACTATGTGAGGGCAGGCCAGTCCAGGGAGCTTATTTCTTAGTTAACATGCAACACCAGGAGCTCATCCTGCTCCTGCAAATGCATTTTGTGCTGTTGACTTCCCCAAGCCACATCCGAGAGGAGGGATAAAGCCAAGCTATTACTAAGCTGCGTTATGTTGATAAGTCAGAGATGGATAGTTTACAAGCCCGCTTTTAACCTTTTGTGCTAAGACTAAAACATCGCCACTAAAAAGGAAATAGATTGGGGACAAAAAAAAAAAAACTCGCATTGCAGATGGATGGAGCTTTCAGCATCCTTCCATCCTGATGTTCCCTGAGCTGGTGAGGGGACTGGCAGCTGTGAGCCAGTGATTCAGGTTTGTTTTTTTTTACTTTGTGTTTTATAAGTGGTTTTTAACCAGGCCCCCTTAAAATGTGTTATTGTTAGAAAATAAACCAAGAAACAAGGCATAGTAATTTAGTTCCAGGAAGTTAATTCTGGAGACCCCCCGACCTTTGAGCAGTCACGTGGCTATTGATTTCCAATACTGTGAGGTGGCGTGCCACCCTAAGCGTGGGGTCCAGCAGACCCCAAACAGTTTCTCCCTCATCAGTCGAGTCCCTGAGTACTTGAGCATTAAGACAACAAATGTCCGCAGTTAACGGCGTGTCACATGGAAAGGGGCGGACGTGCCAATTTTCTAATGAAGGCGAGCTGTTGGCAAACACACCAGTCATCATATATTGGAGGAGGCTGCCTTTTGTGTATTTCCAATACTCTTGAGTGCTTCGAAAGATACCAGTGACATCATTGTCCAAGGGCCAGGTGCCTACGGAGAAACGTCCACTCGCTGCCGAGACGAAAACAAGCGAGACCAGAGTTAAGAGCAGGATGGGGCTGGTTTTTGGAGGAGGCATGAGAAATAGCTTTGCCAGTCATACTCAGTGGGAGGACGATTCTGAATAAAAGCAGTGGCTCGGATGCCCTCACTTCACAAAGAGGCATCTCAGTAATCCCTCACGCCTAGCTTCACTCGCTCCCTGCGTGGAAGGATCGGCGTCATTTTTCTCAATATCCGGGGAAGGAAAGCAGCCGATGCCTTTGGGTCTGAGCCCGGGGAACCTGGCCGCCTGCTCCTCAGCCATGACGTGAGGAGCTGGCGAGTCATCCGAGGCGCACTCACATCTTGGCACCCCTTACCAGCTGTGCCTGCCCCACCCCCGCCCACAGTGAATTATGGCTGCCATCTTGTATCGATTATTGAAAATGTTATATTCGCGGGAAGAAAATGCCATTGCTTTAAATATCAGCATTACTAGGGATTTTAAAGTTATTTTTTACAGAGACGTGGAATAAAAACAATTTTTAAGCAACTGCAAGGAGTGAGGGGGGAACAGAATTATTAAATCACACAAAAAAATCAATTCTCAGTTCGGTCTGGCCAGATGAGCGTTTCTCGGCTCAGGTAAGTAGTTTAAAGTCAGACATGTCTCACACTGGACTTTTTACAAGAATGGAGAAATTTATAATGAAATTCAACAAGGAAACTAGAAAAACAGCCAAATTGGTGCAGCAAAGTGGTTAATAGGATCATTAGCCTACTCGCTGTATTTTTTTGGACACTGTGTGCCTGTACTGTGGTGCTCGAGACCAGATTGCGGGAACAGGCTGACAGTTAGTAGCTAACTCAGCAGTGCTGGGTACAAACTGCCATCTTCCTGTGGATTTACAGCTGCCACTTCTGCTACTTCAATTAGTTCTATAGCACACAGATGTTGCTTAAATGTTGCTGCTAATGATACTGCAATAAGCGTAAGATTCATGCCATATTTTGAGGCACGTAAATTTCTCAAGTGGCACAATTAAAGTGGAAATATTAGGTGGGGAGAACTTGGCAGTCTCTCCAACTTGGAAGGCACACCCGCTATGCAATAATGGGTCAAAAATTCATTCAAGTTTTACTGCTGTTCCGAGTTTTAAAAGACTTTTCACAGTTGAATGCAAAGTAGTAAAAACCAGGGTATTAGGAAATGAGAATGCAGTTCTGTTATTCAGACATGACTTTTAATTTCAAATTGAAATCACATGCTCGCTTTTCTGGATACGACCAAAGAGAACAGGTACAGGCTGCAGAGATGTCGTCTCTAAGCCTCGGAAGTCCCAGGTAGAAGTGTGTTCACTGCTGGGCCAGCAGCTAAGTCAGGGCCACCAGGACTCAGGTGGGGGTGGGCATTGCTGTCCCCCACAGCTGGGGACACAAGCAGGTATCTTGACCAGCCCCCACAGCAGGCCACATGTGTGTGCACACACGTTGTGACACGGGCATGCACGTGTGCACACTAGGCCTCTGACTCAGGGGGCCCCCTAGCCTCCTGCTGCCCCACAAGGCCTCTCAGGGTTTCTCTCCCCCACTTGTAGTCCTTTTGTCTCCCCAGCACGGTCTCCTGCCAGTTGCCAAATTTCCTTTTCCAAGAAAAACCTCTCCTGTGGAGAAGATCTTCTCCCTGACGGGTTGTCGTGTCCGCTTCTGATTTCCTCTCACCCCACTTAAGGAAGGCGGTTCTTGTTGGGTGGGGGATGGACACTGTACCCAGTCGGCTGTCCCCCTAATGAGCCTCTGATGGGGCACAGTGACCCCCAGCCCATCTCATTTGGTGATCTGGACCTATTAGGACTGTTAGGACTCGAGGCCACATGCCGGGTGGCAGGGACGTGAGCCCCTCCGTGTCTCTGCTGGGCTCCTTTCCCCGCACGTCCTGTTCTGGTGGTGGGGGCTGTCTCCAATGGGCCGTCCACACGATGTTGTCTTGTAGACATTTGCCAAGTACTTACCCTCCCCTTAGATGATGAAGTCATTTGGTGAAACCTTCCCCAGGCAGGTCCAGGACTGAATGGTCCAGCCCTCAGGAGACTCCTCCACGTCTGTCTGTCCGTCCATTACTCCCAGGTCCTGGTCTCACCCCCACCCCCACCACAGGCCCATCGCTCTGAGCCTGTGGCACCTGGATTGCATATAGCAAATCTTACAGATGTCAGGATTGCCTTGTTGTGAAGCAAAAAGGACAGTGAGTTCCTGCTGACCTCGGTACAGTGGCTCTTGCTGGAGCACAGTATGTATTTTCTCCTGGCGGTGAAGAGCCCGCAAGTAATTGACGGAGAACAGAAATGTCACGGGAGCACTTCTGTTGACACTGCTTTGTGCATGGAGGGAAGCCCATCCCGGCAGTGGGGGCTGAGCATGAGCCCGGGAACTTCTAATTCAGCAAGGACAAGGTGGAGATATCAGTCTGGTCAGACTCTCCAAGTCCTGATGAGCTGTCCCAGGACCGCAGGGGCCATGGGGAGAGCCCCGTGTGCACAGACAGACCCAGAAGCGGAGCCCGGCTGCTAGCCTAGTCTGTTTCCAGCCCTTTACTGCCTTCCATGATGCTTAATGTACTGTTTGTGTATGTTGTCCTTGCCGTATATTTGATGCGCTCTCGTATATTTTACTCATCTCTGGCTTCTACAAAGGCATGCTCCCAGCAAAACTGATGCGTGTTATTTGCTGCCATCAGTCGTCTGTGTGGTCGGCACCTCGTGGGATAGACTTGATTTTAAGTATAAACGTAACTCCTCTTCAGGGCCATTTCATTCTCTGTCCCTGGTCTGTTGAGGGGTTGTCTGGATGCTGGAGAGCTGGCCTTTCTGGAGGGGCAGACGGCCACGCCGGAGCTGCCTTTGGGTCAGCACGTTCTCAGGGCCCCTAGAGGGGAGCCGCTGGCACTTTTAGGCTTCTTGAGGTTGCAACGTGAAAAGGGAGAAGCTCTCGTGGTGTAAATCACAGACACAGACTAGACGAGTTTGTTAACACACTGTATTGCTCGAGGAGGAAGGGGACTCGGCGTGGGATTGTCATGGTCCATGCAACCCTGGTGCCCACCTGGAGGGTGGTACCAACCTGTGGCCTGGGCCGAAGCTCCAGCTCTTTCCTGGGCACCAAAGCCAAGTGTAGAACACTCCATCACTGGTAGTGGGGGAAGGGGGTCTGAACTGGATGACAGCAGAGACGCCAGGAGGGGCCGGGGACCAGCTTCCCTGCCACAGCCGTCAGGTACCTCCCGTCTCTCTGTGGTGCAGAGCCTTGTCTTCGGGGCTGTACTGTCTGCAGTGGCTGTTTGATAGACACGCCTCCTCTCCAGGGCTGGCCTGCATCCCAAGACAACTACTGCCTGGACTCTGCCTTACACGAGGTGGGACAATGCCCAGGGTTCTTGGGCAACAAATCCCTGGGTTAACCCAGTTCTCGATGCCGGGCTCCTAGGCCAGTGATGGTATCTGTGGTCAGAGCATGTGTCCGCGTGTGTGAGTGTGTGTGTGCATGCGCGCGCGCTCTGCAGAGCACAGTGTGCTGTCTCCAAGTTCAGCTGAAGGGGACATGGAGGTTAAGCAGTGAAGACAAAGGCATTCCCTTCCCTGGCGGCAGGTCTTTAGCAGATGGGAAAATATTAGCAGATGGGAAATCAGCAGATACATTGAGATCAAGATGCAAATTTAAAAGCCGCCAACCCCTGCACTAAATATTTACACTCAACGTCTCTACTGCATCAGCTCTCTCCTATTGTTGATGAGCCCGTACAACTGCTCTTACTACAAAATCATGGAAAAACCTAGGGAAAAAGTTCCACACTTGAAAAGAAATTCATTGTGAATTAAATTTCAGCATTGAAATAGAAGCAATTTCCAAATTTCTGTCACCTTTTGGACTTGTATCCCAAAAGAATTCACATACATCCTTTCATGAGTAGGTTGTTACTATAAATTAACTGGTACTCCAGAAGAAAAAAGTTTTCCTCTTTTCTCCAAAATAGCTTATGCTATTGAAATCTCTGTTGTGGAGCAATTTTTTTAAAATGCAACCTCAACCCTTTTGTAATAGATTTCAATACAAAAGAAAAATCCCCGAATAACAACATCACACCTGAGTCCCAGTGAGCAGCTCTCTCCATTGACTGTGAGGCCCTGGACCAGCACGTCGATTTTGTGGACAGTCCTTCCCTCTATATTAAAACTGAAACCATACCTCACGTCTGCACAGAACCTCACCAGTACTTTTGACATAATGTTTTCTCACCTAATTCTCCAGGGCTGTGAGGCAAGGACTATTCTATCCAACTTACAGCAGGGAAACTGAGGCTCGGGTGTAAAAATATGCTGGGACCTATGGGTTCTAGCAATGGGGGAGCTCAAGTCAGGCCTTTGGACCAAAGTCTCGAGGTTCCCTCTAAGGCAGTTGCACTGGGTACTTCCAAAGGAACCCTCAGGGTACAAATCTCAATAACTGCCATCTTATCCAAGAATGAATGAATTTACTCCTTCAGTAAGGGTTTGAGTGTCTGCCATGGGCCAGGCCCGGTCTAGACTCTGAGGATGTAACGTGAACAGGACAGGTGGAGTCCTTGCCCCGTGGTGTTTATATTCTGGAGAAGATGGTTATGAGGAAGTGGAAAGCAGAATCATTCGGATCACGTGACCCCATGGAAACAAAGAGTACAGCAGGTGGGGTTGAGGTCTGACTGGAAGTTGATTGTCATCTAACATCTCCCAGTTCTACAAATGGGGCCCAGATTCTGGAACCAGAGTGTGTGGGGCAGGTGATGAAAACTGCCTTTCTCCATAGATGCCCTTGAGCTCCAGAACAAATGAGCCTGGCTGTGCATCCAAGGGCTGGATCTGCTCATGTTTACCTGGTCACTAATTCAACTAGGAGAATCAGAGTACATTATAAAATTGGCCTTGTGTCTTTCACATTCAAAAATTAGAAGTGTGGGACCCACCTAGCTGGTCACCACAGAAAGTCAGGAAGCTGGTAGTCTGAGGAAGTTACCCAAATCTCAGACCCTAATTAGTTTTACTGCTATAGAGTGTCGTTACCCTGGCAACTGCTAGTGAGTGAGTGTGGTGCCAGCTTCTGCAGCCTCAGCTCTGAGAGCTGCACAGCAGGTGTCAGAAGGGCAGGCAAGACGCGACCCTCACCCCCAGGAGCCCAGACCTGTGGTCCAGACTGCGGGCCCTACCCCACCGCCCCTCTCCAGTGCACTGGTTTCCTTGGTGCTCAGCTGTCCGGCACTGTCTCCCCTGAACCCTCTCCCCTGCACCCAGCCTCCCCACGCCCATCTCCCTCTGACACTGCTGGTCCTGCTTTCTGCCCCCTCCTCCTGCCTGTCCCCACAGGCTGGGCTCCCAGCCCTGTGCCAGGTCAGGGCCCGCCTCTGTGCTCACTATCAGCCACCAGTACCATCACCATCCCTACTGGACCTCAGGCTGCTGAGGAGCAGGGCTGGGTGTCTGGGTCACTGCCCGCTGATGCCCAGCCCTTTCATGCACACAGTAGGCCCTCAGCACGTATCTTCTGAGAAGACCAATAGTGCTCATTATGGAAATTTTAGTCACCTTTAAAGTGCCATTATTACATATAGTGTTCGATATGACTTAGTTTCAATATTTCCTACATTTAATTTTAACTCTTGAGAAAATGTATCTGTTTCCAGTGGCTTCCATTGTAACTGGAAAAGTGATTCCGCCTAAAAATCTGACAAGAGGAAAGCTTTGAGGAGATAATTAAGTTGGAAGTCAGGCTTTATAGAAAGGGGAGCGAGGAACCCCACCACTGTCTGACCACAACACACACCTCCTCTCCCACGGCCCTTCTTATTTGGCTTTATCCTCTCTTCCTTCCTCTAGACCTTCAGGATGCGGCAGTGTTCCCAATGCAAAGAAACACACACACTGCCATTGTAATAACAAACATTTTCTCTTTTCTGGTTATATTTACATCTAACATTAGTGAAAACATGAATCACGTGTATTTGAAATATTAATAAGTAACATCAGCTAAAACCTGACAAAGGCATTAGAAGAATAAACAATATCTTTCATGAACATAGATACAAAAAAAAAAAAAAACTTTAACAAATGTTAACAAAGAAAAGCAATGATCGAGTGGGTTTATCCCAGGAAAGGGAGGTTGGTTAAGTATAACTTATTATACAATCAGTATAACTGATTAACATTAACAGAATGAAGGACAAAGGGGATTATTTCAATAGATGCAGAAAAAGCATTTTGGAAAAATTCAACACTTAAACAACTCTCAGCAAACCAGGAATAAAGAGGGATGCTCAACCTGATGAACGTCATCTGTGAAAAACCCACAGCTGATAAAATGCTTGAAAGTGAAATGCTGCAATGCTTTGCTCCTAAGATAACGAAAGGCAGTGTCTGCTCTCAGCACTTCTGGCCAAGATTCACCTGACGTGCCAACCTGTGCTGTGAGACAAGTACAGCTCATGAGGGCAGGAAAGAAGTGAAACTGTTCCTGTTTGCAAATGGCTTGACTCTGTACCTAGAAAGTACTAATGAATGAAAAAACTACAGAATTCAGTCATAATGGACATAAGGCAGATATGCAAAAATCAGTGGTGTTTATAATCTATAGACTGTCAGTGAACAAATGGAAACAAGTGAAAAATTTAAGCAGTACCATTTATAATAGCATCAAAACCCAAAATACTTAGAAACAGGCTTACTGAATGATGTTGAAGATCTCTCTATTAAAATATTTCTTCAGCTCAGTTCAGTCGCTCAGTCGTGTCCGACTCTTTGCGACCCCATGAATCACAGCATGCCAGGCCTCCCTGTCCATCACCAACTCCCGGAGTTGACCCAAACCCATGTCCATCGAGTCGGTGATGCCATCCAACCATCTCATCCTCTGTCATCCCCTTCTCCTCCTGCCCCCAATCCTTCCCAGCATTAGGGTCTTTTCCAATGAGTCAACTCTTTGCATGAGGTGGCCAAAGTATTGGAGTTTCAGCTTCAACATCAGTCCTTCCAATGAACACCCAGGATTGATCTCCTTTAGGATGGATTGATTGGATCTCCTTGTAGTCCAAGGGACTCTCCAGAGTCTTCTCCAACACCACAGTTCAAAAGCATCAATTCTGCGGCACTCAGCTTTCTTCACCATCCAACTCTCACATCCATACATGACCACTGGAAAAACCATAGCCTTGACTAGACGGACCTTTGTTGGCAAAGTAATGTCTCTGCTTTTGAATATGCTAATGAGGTTGGTCGTAACCTTCCTTCCAAGGAGTAAGCGTCTTTTAATTTCATGGCTGCAGTCACCATCTGCAGTGATTTTGGAGCCCCCCAAAATAAAGTCTGACACTGTTTCCCCATCATTTTCCATGAAGTGATGGGACCAGATGCCATGATCTTAGTTTTCTGAACGTTGAGCTTTAAGCCAACTTTTTCACTTTCCTCTTTCATTTTCATCAAGAGGCTCTTTAGTTCTTCTTCACTTTCTGCCATAAGGGTGGTGTCATCTGCATATCTGAGGTTATTGATATTTCTCCCGGCAATCTTGATTCCAGCTTGTGTTTCTTCCAGCCCAGCGTTTCTCATGATGTACTCTGTGTATAAGTTAAATAAGCAGGGTGACAGTATACAGCCTTTACCTACTCCTTGTCCTATTTGGAACCAGTCTGTTGTTCCATGTCCAGTTCTAACTGTTGCTTCCTGACCTGCATACAGGTTTCTCAAGAGACAGGTCAGATGGTCTGGTATTCCCATCTCTTTCAGAATTTTACACAGTTTATTGTGATCCACACAGTCAAAGGCTTTGGCATAGTCAATAAAGCAGAAATAGATGTTTTTCTGGAACTCTTGCTTTTTCAATGATCCAACGGATGTTGGCAATTTGATCTCTGGTTCCTCTGCCTTTTCTAAAACCAGCTTGAACATCTGGAAGTTCATGGTTCACGTATTGCTGAAGCCTGGCGTGGAGAATTTTGAGCATTACTTTACTAGCGTGTGAGATGAGTGCGATTGTGCGGTAGTTTGAATATTTCTTAGAGAAATAGAAATAACCTAAATGAATAGAGGGGTATACTGTTCATGGATTGGAAAATTAACGTTGTTACATTGTCAGTTCTCTGAAAAATAATAGGAAATTCCAAAGTAATTCCAATCATAATCCCAATAGGCTTTTATAGAAATTGACAAGATTTTTAAATTCTGAGTAGAAATGCAAAGAACCTAAAGGGGTTGAAATAGCCTTGAAAAAGAACAAAGTTGGAAGACTTTAGCCTTTGTAATCATAATAATAAAACATTGGAAGCAACCTGAATGATATCTAACAGAATAGATAAACAATTTGCTGTATATCCATACAGTGGAATACTGTGCAATAAAAAGAAATAAAATATCTGTATACATAACAACATAGGCGACTCTCATAGACGTTATGTTGAGTGAAAGAAACTGAACACAGAGTATAAGCGCTCTCATTTTTATGATGTGCTGAAAGATGCAGAACTAATCCATAGAAAATAATTTGGAAGGCTAGTTGCCTGGAGAGAAGTGAATAGGTTAACTAGGGAAAAACAGAACTTTCTGGGATGATGATAAAACTCTGTATCCTGATAGGGATGTAGTTTAATGAATGTACCTATTATATGTGAAATATGTTGAGATGTGTGTGATTCAGTGTATAAATTTCATCAGAATGTTTATGGGTATGGAAGAATGTTTATGGGTGTGGAAGCTGGCTTGTAGGTGTGTGGGACTTACTGTGCTAACTCTGTTTTACTTCATATATGCTTGAGATTCTCCATAATAAAACACTAGTTTTTACGTTAGCATGTTATGTAAGAAATAATGCAAGATAAAACATTTTAGCAAGGCTTCACTTTATGTACAAAACTTAATGTGTCTCCCCAAAAATATTTTTGTTTCCAAAGTCACTGGTTTATATCTGGTGGGCTGATCTGTGTCCCTGTCTTTGAGCCTTTGTCCCTTGTGGTGCCCCTTGATAGATGAATAAATACACTGTGCCCGTCCCTTTTGCCAGGTACCTCTGAACAGAGATGGTGTCTGGGAACGATTTGTGTCTGTCCACTGTGCCATGCATGTCCCCCCAGGCAGCATCGGTCACTCGCTGCAAGTGGTGTCTGAATTTGACCTGTGCAGCTTGGCTGCCATGATGGGGGATGCCCATGGGAGCCAACTCAGAGCACCACTCCCAACACAGGCCCATCTTCTCATCAGGTTTCTGACTTTGGTAAATGCTTTCATCCATGACCTCTTCTACGTAGTTGGTGAATTTTAAATGAGCACTCTATGTTCTTTTTTTTTTTTTTTTGCAACTTCAAGAAAAGTTCTCTGGGTTTACAGTATTAATACAACCTACCATTGTAGTGAGTCATTTTACTTTTAAAAAGCCTTCCTTTGAATTTTTTTATACTTATGGTACTATTTCCAAATTGAACCCTAGTATTGATACAGTCTAGTAAGTCAGGAATCAAATTGCCAATATTTGTTGAATCATAGAGAAAGCAAGGGAAT
The DNA here is from genome assembly GCA_024291935.2 of Okapia johnstoni. NCBI lineage: Eukaryota > Metazoa > Chordata > Mammalia > Artiodactyla > Giraffidae > Okapia > Okapia johnstoni. The sequence continues at coordinate 85,728,247 of CM044318.1, forward strand.
TCCAGAAAAAAAATCTACTTCTTCAGTGACTACACTAAAGACTTTGACTGTATAGATCACAACAAACTGTGGAAAATTCTGAAAGAGATGGGAATATGAGACCACCTTACCTGTCTCCTAAGAAACCTGTATGCAGGTCAAGAATGTCAGTTAGAACCAGACGTGGAACAACTGAGTGGTTCGGAATTGGGGAAAGAGCACAACAAGGCTGTATATGTCACCCTGCTTATTTAACTTCTATGCAGAGTACATCGTGCAAAATGCTAGGCAGGATGAATCCTAAACTGGAATCAAGCTGGGGTTGATTCAACCCCAACCTCAGATATGCAGATGATACCATTCTAATAGCAGTGAAGAGGAACAAAAGAGCCCTGTGATGAGGGTGAAAGAGGAGAGTGAAAAAGCTGGCTTAAAACACTCAAAAATCTAAAATCATGGCATCCGGTCCCATCACTTCATGCCAACTAGATGGGGAAAAAGTGAAAGCAGTGACAGATTTTATTTTCTTGGGCTCTAAAATCACTGCAGACAGTGACTGCAGCCATAAAATTAAAAGACGCTTGCTTCTTGGAAGAAAAGTTATGACAAACCTAGGCAGCATATTAAAAAACAGATCACTTTGCCAACAAAGGTTCATATAGTCAAAGGTATGGTTTTTCCAGTAGTCATGTACGGATGTGAGAGTTGGACCATGAAGAAGGCTGAGAACTGAAAAATTGATGCTTTCAAATTGTGATGCTGGAGGAGATTCTTGAGAGTTCCTTTGGAATTCAAGGAAATAAAACAACTCAATCCTAAAGGAAATCAGTCCTGAATATTCATTGGAAGGACTGATGCTGAAGCTCAAACTTGAATAATCTGACCACCTGATGTGAAGAGCCAACTCATTGGAAAAGACCCTGATGCTGGAAAAGATTGAGGGCAGGAGAAGAAAGGGGTGACAGAGGATGAGATGATTGGATGACATCACCAACTCAATGGATATGAGTTTGAGCAAACTCCAGGAAATAGTGAAGAACAGTTAAGAAGCCTGGCGTGCTGCAGTCCATGGGGTCACAGAGTCAGACACTACTTTTTAAATGAACAACAACAATGTGTGTGTATACATATATATATATATATGTATACACACACATATATGTATATATACATATACATAAATATATATATGGAGTCCCTGTTGGCTCAGATGGTAAAGAATTCACCTGCAATGCCAAACACTCAGGATCGATCCCTGGGTTGGAAAGATCCCCTAGAGGAACCCACTCCAGTATTCTTGCCTGGAGAATCCCCATGGACAGAGGAGCCTGGCAGGCTACAGTCCATGGAGTTGGCAAAAAGTTGGACATGACTGAGCTACTAAGCATAACATACACACACACACGCACACACACACATGCATACATAATATACATAATGCATTCCTCCCAGGTATATGTACAAGGATATAACTTTGTAGACACTTTTAGTTTTCCAAAGTGGTTGTACCATATTAGAGAAATAGATTCATATTAGACAAATAGATTCAAGGGATTAGATCTGATAGACAGAGTGCCTGAAGAACTATGGACAGATGTTCATGGCATTGTACAGGAGGCAGTGATCAAGACCATCCCCAAGAAAAAGAAATGTAAAAAGGCAAAATGGTTTTCTGACAAGGCCTTACAAATAGCTGAGAAAAGAAGAGAAGCTAAAGGCAAAGGAGAAAAGGAAAGATATACCCATTTGAGTGCAAAGTTCCAAAGAATAGCAAGGAGAGATAAGAAAGCCTTCCTCAGCGATCATTGCAAAGAAATAGAGGAAAACAACAGAATGGGAAAGATTAGAGATCTCTTCAAGAAAATCAGAGATGCCAATGGAATATTTCATGCAAAGATGAGCTCAATAAAGGACAGAAATTGTATGGACCTAACATAAGCAAAAGATATTAAGAAGAGGTGGCAAGAATACACAGAAGAACTCTACAAAAAAAAAGATCTTCATGACCCAGATAATCACGATGGTGTGATCACTCACCTAGAGCCAGACATCCTGGAATGTGAAGTCAAGTGGGCCTTAGGAAGCATCACTATGAACAAAGCTAGTGGAGATGATGGAATTCCAGTTGAGCTATTTCAAATCCTAAAAGATGATGCTGTGAAATTGATGCACTCAATATTCCAGCAAATTTGGAAAACTCAGCAGTGGCCACAGGACTGGAAAAGGTCAGTTTTCATTCCAATCCCAGAAAGGCAATGCCAAAGAATGTTCAAACTACCACACAATTGCACTCATCTCACATGCTAGCAAAGTAATGCTCAAAATTCTTCAAGCCAGGCATCAACAGTACATGAACTGTGAACTTCTAGATGTTCGAGCTGGATTTAGAAAAGGCAGAGGAACCAGAGATCAAATTGCCAACATCCTCTGGATCATCAAAAAAGCAAGAGAGTTCTAGAAAAACATCTACTTTTGCTTTAGTGACTATGCCAAAGCCTTTGACTATGTGGATCAGAACAAACTGCGTAAAATTCTGAAAGAGATGGGAATCCTAGACCACCTTAACCTGCCTCCTGAGAAATCTGTATGCAGGTCAGGAAGCAACAGTTTGAACTGGGCATGGAATAACAGACTGGTTCCAAATCAGGAAAGGAGTACATCAAGGCTGTATAATGTCACCCTGCTTATTTAACTTATATGCAGAGTACATCATGCTAAATGCTGGGCTGGAAAAAACACAAGCTGGAATCAAGATTGCCAGGAAAAATATCAATAACCTCAGATATGCAGATGACACCACCCTCATGGCGGAAAGCAAAGAAGAACTAAAGAGCCTCTTGATGAAAGTGAAAGAGGAGAGTGAAAAAGTTGGCTTAAAGCTCAACATTCAGAAAACTAAAGCCATGGCATCTGGTTCCATCACTTAGATGGGGAAACAATGGAAACAGTGACAAACTTTATTTTGGGGGGCTCCAAAATCACTGCAGATGGTAACTGCAGCCATGAAATTAAAAGATGCTTGCTCTTGGAAGGAAAGCTATGACCAATCTAGACAACATATTAAAAAGCAGAGACATTACTTTGCCAGCAAAGTTCCATATAGTCAAAGCTATGGTTTTTCCAGTAGTCATGTATGGATGTGAGAGCTGGACTATAAAGAAAACTGAGCATCAAAGAATTGATGCTTTAAACTATGGTGTTGGAGAAGACTCTTGAGAGTCCCTTGGACTGCAAGGAGATCCAACCAGTCCATTTCCTGAAGGAAATCAGTCCTGAATATTCACTGAAAGGACTGATGCTGAAGCTGAAACTCCAATACTTTTGCCACCTGATGCAAAGAACAGACTCATTGGAAAAGACCCTAATGCTTGGAAAGATTGAAGGCAAGAGGAGAAAGGGACGACAGAGGATGAGATGGTTGGATGACATCACCAACGTGATGGACATGAGTTTGAGTGAACTCTGGGAGCTGGTGATAGACAGGGAGGCCTGGCATGCTGCAGTCCATGGGGTCGCAAAGTCGGACACGACTGAGTGACTAAAGTGAACTAGGGTTGTCATTCTTTATAATCCTGCTGGTAAATGTGTGTGGAGTGAAATCTCATGGTGGTTTTACTTTGACTTTCTGGTCTGCGTCTTGCCTTTTCATTTTCTTAGCCATGCCTTTTGCTGTTTAAGCAAGAGATTTATTACAGAATATTAAGTAGCTACAGAGTTGTTGGAAGGAAGTTCGAGGGCTGAGCTCCCAGTAACAGCTTCCAGGCACATGGGGACCTGTCCTGGTAGAGTAGCTGCTGCCTGAGCCGTGTTGCTTCTGTCTTCTTCAAGAAGCCTCCAGTGATATTTCCAATAATGCTATTTTGGCATAACTTTAGACTTAAAACACAGTTGCAAAGATAGTACAGGGTTTCTATATGCCCTTGACCCAGTATCCCGTCTGCTCTTACTGCATAATATTAAGTTTCCTCTAATGTTAACAGTGGTACAGTTGTCAAAACTAACGTTGGTAAATACTGTTAGCTAAACTACAGACTTTATTTAGATCTGTCCAGTTTTCCCACTAGTGTTGTTTTTCTGATCAGGAATCCAATACCAGACACCACGTTTTCATTACTCATTACATCTCCTTAGCTGCCTCCGGTTTTTGAGTTTCTCACACCTTCCTTTTCTTTCATGACCTTGACTCAAGTAATATTTTAGTTTGCTCTTGAATTTCACACACTTGAAAATTTCCCTAACTTACCCTGGTAGTTTTCTTTTAGGTTATTTAGGATTTCTTCTATATATAATCATATCATCTGTGGAGAAGGAAAGAGTTTTACTTCTCTCCTTTTTTATGCCTTTTATTCCTTTTACTGATCTCATCTCACTGGTTATGACCTCCAGTCAGTTGAATAAAAGTGAGAACAACGCCGCCTTGCCGTGGTCCCCATCTTGGGGAGAAATCACTCAGGTCATCGCCACTGAGCGTGATGTTAGCTGTAGGCCTCTCACAAATGCCCTTTATCTCGCCGAGGAGTTTCCTTCCATTCCTTGTTTGCTGAGAGTTTTCATAACGAATGACTTGAATTTATCAAATGCTTTTCCTGCACTTACTGAGATGATTCGATGGTTGTTCTCCTTACTCTGCTAACGTGGTGAATTACAGTTGATCTTCAAATGTTAAAGTAACCTTGCATTCCTGGAATAAACTCACTTGGTCGTGATGTATTCTGTTACCAATTTAATTTGCTAATATTTTGTGAATGATTTTTGTGTCTCTGGTCAAGAAAGATACTGGCTTTCAATTTTCTTTCCTCTTTCATTTTTCTTAAGTTTTGGTATCAGACTTATGCTGGACTTATAACATGTGTTGGAAAATGCTGCCACTTTCTTCTCTGAAAGAATTCATATGAAATTTATCTTATTTCTCCTTCAAATATTTTGCAGACTTTACCAGTGAAGCCCTCTTGCACCTGCAGTTCTCTTTGTGAGAGATCGCTAATTACAGATGCAATTTTTTTTAAACTAATGTGAGGCTATTTACATTTTCTATTTGTTTTGTGTCAAATTTATATTTCAAGGAACTTTTCCATTTTCTCTAAGTCATTAAATTTTGGGCATAATGAAACTCACAGTACCCCTTTACTAACTCCTTAATGTACAGTGTCTTTTCTTCACTCCTGGTATTAGTATTTCATGTTCCTTTTTTTGTTTTTTCTTCATCAGTCATGCTAGATATTGGGCTTCTTGGGTAGCTCAGATGGTAAAGAATCTGCCTGTGATGCAGAAGACCCTGGTTCGATTCCTGGGTCAGGAAGGTCCCTTGGAAAAGGAAATGGCAACCCACTCCAGTATTTTTGCCTGGAGAATTCCCATGCACAGAGGAGCCTGGCATAATACAGTCCATGGGGTCTCAAAGAGTCGGATACGACTGAGTGACTAAGCACACATGCTGGATATTACTGTTTTCTATTACTGCATAATAAGTTGTCTGGAAATTTAGCAGCTTAAAACAATAGTGTGTGTTAAGTCACTTCAGTCGTGTCTGACTCTTTGTGACCTTATGGACTGGAGACCACCAGACTCCTCTGTCCATGAGATTCTCCAGACAAGAACACTGGAGTGGGTAGCTATGCCCTCTTCCAGGGGATCTTCCCGACCCAGGGATCGAAACTGCCACATTCTGCTCCCAGGAGAGGCTGCTGCTTCTCTCCAGTATCCTCTTGTTCTGCTCTCTCGTGGTTCTTTCTTTCCATCAGAAATGACCTACATTTGAAGATCAGTTGCTTTCTCTGTCTTCTTTCTGCTCATAGAAATCTAGAGACCCAGAATCACTTTTTCATTTTGAGTAGTATCAGCACCCCCACCCCCCAGTCCACCTGGCAGTGCTCTTGTTAATATAATTCTCTTAAAATTTTTTAGGTCTCCTATGAATCTTACAGGAGCTTCATCTATGCCCCCAAAAGTCACAACTATAATTCTTTTCAAGGCAGACCTCTCTCTGCTTTGAATCTGTCAGGATTCTATGAGATAACCCTCGTCAGATTTTCAGAAGCCCTCTTTTTCTTGTTGAGAGGGTCTATAAGACACTTCTTTGAATCTGTCTCAGGTCTTAGACTCATACCCTCAATTCAGTATTTACTGTGAGGCCATTTGTTTATTTGGAAATATTTTACTAACGTTGAAGCTGAAAGTACTTTTAATTTTTATGTATTTATCTCTGGCTGTGCTGGGTCTCCGTTGCCGTGTGGGCTTTCTCTAGCCATGGCAAGCGGAGTTACTTTCTAGTTGTGGTGCCTGGGCTTCTTGAGGCGGCTTCTCTTATCATGGAGCACAGGCTCTCGGCATGTGGCCTTCAGTAGTTGTGGCACATGGGCTTAGGTGCTCTGCAGAATGTGGACTCTTCCTGGAGCAGGGGTCAAACCCGTGTCCCCTGCACTGACAGCCAGATTCCTAACCACTGGACCACCGTGGAAGTCCTGTTTGTGGATTTAAAGCTCGTCCCTACATTCTATGTCTTATCCTATTCAGCTATAGGAAGCCAATTAACACGTTAAACAGTCTGCCTAGAAATACTTTCACGTGTATTTGTAAGTGCTTTAAATTTATTTCTGTTCTCCAAGTCAACTGCTCCTGATGGTGCTACCCCCTCTTCTGACGCCACCTGATACAACTCACTCTTTCTCCTGCGCTGACGGTCATCCCTCACAGCTCAGCCAGCTCTCCTACAAGTCCCCTGAATACCTTTCCAGCCTTCACCTGCTGCCTAAAATCAGTGCTTCCTGTTTCAGGTTTTTGTTAAATCAGCTCCCTCCCAATTCCAGATGTTAATTTCCATTTGAGGCCTACCATGTAACAAGCCACCCAAACACTTAAAGCAGCTGTGATCTGCTATTTCACGTGTTTCTGTGGGTTGACTGGGCTCATGTGGTACATTCAGCTCAAGCGTCCTTGGGGTCGGGGGCCCAGGATGGCCCGACTCATGTGTCCAGCCATTGCTACTCCTGTGGACGGGGTGCCTCCATTCTCCCCTGTGGCCCCGGGTGCCTGAGGCTCCCTCACGCGGGGGCCTCAGGGCCGTGTGTCCAAAGGGCAAAGCGGACGATGCACAGGCTGAAGGCTGGGACTCCTGGGCTCACAGAGCCTCCTTCAGCCCTGTCGCTGGTCCAAGGGACCCAGGGTGATGGCTTTAAGAGAAGGGACCCGGACCCCATGGCTCACAGGTAGTCGTGGCAAAGTCACGTCTCAGAGGAATTTGGGAAATGCCTGCAGGCGTTTCTTAATTTGCCTGGTCTTCCAGGACCTGGAGGATCTCCACATCCGGCTCCTCTTCACATGCTCAGCCTCCCTCTCTGGGTCCATCACAGAGCATAGGGAGGAAGGTCGCTTCTGGGGGGTCTGGGGAGCCTATTCCCTGTATGAGCCTCAGGATGGTGATAACTCCTGAAAGTGCAGTTGTGCACAGGGACCGCCAGCCCTCTGCCCTCTGGGGTCTCGGGTCATGGGATGGTGGCAGCCAGTTTCTGGAACGAACGTGTGCTTGTCTTCATCAGCCAGCGGCCTTGCTGTCTCTCAGCCCTCTCTCCACGACCCCCATCCCCACAGGCCCTCCTTTCCCTTCTCTTCTGAAGGGGACTATTTGATCTCAGATGAATGTGTCCTTCAGGACCCCTTCGCCAAAGTGGAGCTGCAGACAGAGGAGGCTGGGCAGAGCCGCTGGCCCACAGGACTTGAGGCCCCCAGCCTGGCCCTGCAGTGACGGAAGCCCTGTGCAGACCCCCAGACTCAGCCTGGAGCACCTTCCCCCGAGGCCCCACGTGCTCTTCACACACAGGAAGGGGGCCCCAGCTGCCTGGGAAAGCACAGTGTCCTGGGCAGAGGCCCCAGCCAGAAGCTGCCAGGCCTGGCCGGTCAGCCCCAACTGTTCCGTCTACAGACTCTGCACCACACACGGCTCATCCTGCTTCCTTCTTCCACTCCCAACTCTTGCCCCGCGTGTTACCAGAGGCAGGGAAGGGTAAGGGGACAGCTGTGTTCAGAGGCTTCTCTGCTTCCTGGGGCTTCCCTGGACGCCCCCAGGGCCTGCAAAGCTGCTTACGGGCCTCCACGGGGGAGATGCTCCCAAGAACGGAAGGAGATCACTTCTAATGTTGATCTTTGTCAAGTTTGCTCTCAGCTGAAGGTGAGCAGACTCCTTAGCATCCTTGCTCATTGGTGAGGCTCAGGTGGGAGCTGGCCGCCTGAGCCTTGAGCCAGGGCTCCGTGGGCTACCAGGCACTGCACACCTTGAGGGCTTGCCATCTATACTGAGTCTGGGAACCAAGGGGCCAACGGCCGAAACCTGCGGTGCAGAGAGCCGTGAGCCCTGGGCCGTCCCCATGCCCGCTCTGGGAGCTCCTTCCAGAGGGCGGTTGCAGGCCTGACCCCTCAGCGGCGATGCTGCTGTCTATGGGCTCCGAACCCACATGACCACACAGAGACCACTGAGGCTGAACTAGTCCCTGCGTCTCTGGGAGGAACAGCGGGTTCCTCTGACCCAGCCCCCGGGGGGAGAGCTGCCGTGGAAACATGGAGCTTCCTTCAAAAGCATTGATGTCCGAAAAGACAGGCGCTGAGAATGTTCCAGATGAAAGGAGACTAAAGACAGCATCCGACGGCAGCCCTGGTCCTAGATTGGGTCCTAGACAAGAGGGGCGATGTGGGTAGGACATTACTGAGTCGACCGAGTAATGTGTCCTCACTGCTGAGACGCACCCTGAGGGTCCGGGATGAACGCCCTCCACGCGCCCGCCTGAGAAAATGGCAGGAGGTTGGTCCGGGCGAGGGGTGGTAGGTGTGCGCTGCGTGCATCTGTCCTATGAGTCCGAAACTGGTTCCAAGTAGAAAGGTTTTAGAAAATGGTTTTGTTTCCTGTGGAGATGGACATGGTTCCAGTACTCTTGCCTGGAAAACCGCATGGATGGAGGAGCCTGGCAGGCCGCAGTCCATGCAGTCACAAAGAGTCAGACACCACTGAGTGACTTCACTCACTCACTGTGTTTCCTGAGGGCCTGGGTGTCGAGCGAGTGCCCAGGGCAGCCTGCAGGGCCAGGGGTGGGACCCCAGGGCAGGCAGCTGTGGGGAAGGGCAGCGGCCCCCAGGAGGCTGGTGGCTGAGGGACCCGGGGTGCCGCCCTGCTGTGAGTCTGCAGACCCCCCGCAGCGGTTGCCCGAAGGCAGGCCCGCCGTCTGCTGCCAGTGTGCAGACACTAACCTCTTGATTTGGGTTTTCCTGTAAGGCAGTGGCCGGCTACAAACAGAGGGGCCAAGTGTCTTCCTTAAGCGTTGGGAGCTGGGCGGGCTGAGGACCTGTTTTCTCTCCCCATTTGCTCTGAAGCCCTGAGCCGCCCTCTGCGTTTGGATTGATTCTCCTCGTTGGGCCTGTCTTCAATTTGGTCTCAGGCACTTTCCGATAAGTGCATGAAGTGCTCTGGGGCTCCAGAGAGGCTCTAAAGAAATCAATACGCGTTCATCACTAGCAAAGCGCGGACGAGGCCCGGCATCCCCCGAGCCAGGCCCACCCCGGCGCGACCCCCCCAGGATGTCTCCCCGTGGACGCCGGCAGTTCCGTCTCCACAATGGCCAGTGTCACCACCTCAGGGCCTCGCGGTGGGTGGCAGGGCTCCAGCCCTCCAGCTCCTCTCTCAGGATGGGAATCACGGCCCTTCTCTTGCTGGCGGGGTGTCCGGATGAGAGCCCTGGGACCTGGCCCGCCCCCTGGGGGCTTGCTGTCTGGTAGGGCGGGGGGTGCACCACCACCCCCCACCCAGGATTCCAGCCCCGCGGTGGTTTCCTGAGTCTTGCAGGGTCCTGCCTACCTGGGTAGTCTCTGGCTCGTTCTGAGAAAGGACAGGCGTCACGTGTGGAAACAAGACTAGTCTCAACACTCATGCCGCACTTGCGCGTTCGCAGAGCCCCTGTGTGGATGCTGCTCACCTCTGGGGACCTTGCAGTCACCCCTCGAGGCCCCAGGGCTGAGCACCGAGCTCCGCACCCCACCCCGAGCAGCCAGCTGCATCCATCTGACTGGGGGCTGTGGGGGGCACCGAGGGCAGAACCCCCCCACCTTAAACAGGCATCGGGGAAAGGAGGTGAACTCCTGTCCCATCTGCTCGTTGTCAGAGAGGAGAGTGGACGCTGCTGTGTGTACCCTGGCTTTTTCCTCCAAGGCCCCGCAGGGCTTTCCCAGCATGAATGGTACTGATTACGTTGTGACTCAGTGATGCCGACCCGGCCACTGGTGCCCTGCAGAGTCACACTGGCCGGGGGGCCTGGCTTCCCTTCGCCCACTGCGCCCCCCACCACCCCCGTCACCGCCCCCCATGCTACTGCCCGAGTCCCCCCCAACTCTGTCACAGCTGGGCTCTGCCACCCAGCTTAGGTGGTTAATGGCCCAGGAGGAAAAGGCAGGCATCCCGGCCTCCCCAGGGCTCCTGCCCCCCACCCAGGACCCAGCCAGGCCCCCCCACCCCTGCGCGGCCCCCAGCTGGTGCTCCCCTCAAAGGCCATCTCTTCCTGCCTTTCACTTCCAGGTGGCGGGGAGGACACAATGCCTCCCGACATGCCCCTGGGGCACCCCGTGATGGGCAGTGTCCAGGTAGGTCACCAGGGGGTCACCTCTGGGGTGGCGGAGGCCAGTGATCCCGGTAACTGGGGACAGAGGGAGCTTATTCTTGCCCTGATGAGGGCTTCTTGAGGAACAGGCCCCGCCCCATAAAGAAAGAGCTGGCCAGACCCTGGTGAGCACAGGTGCAGCGCTCATGGCCCCCGCGACCTATGGCCTCTGACCTGTGAGTGAGCGCGGCCCATATCTGCGGCTTTGGGAGGGCTGGGTTATGGGATGCTATTGATGAGGCATTTATAAATGTCTGAGCTTCACATTAAAAATATGGGACAGAAGAACCATTAGTTACTGACAATAAAAAGGCTTTCTCTGCCCATCGTGGGGCAGAAGAACAGGAGGGCAGGTTCAGATCGGGCTCCATGGCTGTAGGCTGGGAACATGTAAATGTGTGCTGTTTACAAGGCATTTATGGCTCCGACCTGTGGTTGGGGTCTAAACCGGCCTGTCGGTTCCTCAGCATCTGCACAGTCCAGACTGTTCATACAAAACAAAATGGATGGTTTATTTATGTCTGGTGCCATTAAGAATGGAGGAGAAAAGTTCAGCCCAGGATAAAAAGCTTAAATCTTGATTTTTTTTCCCCCTATCCCCTCTCAAAAAGAATGGATTCCTTGCCTTGTAAATTATCCATCCCTTGTCCTTGGGTTGGCAGCTACTTCAGGCTGGTATGGACATTGCATAATCTTAAATATTGATTCCTGTTTGACTAAAAAAAAAAAAATCAAGTCCAAGTGCACCAGGCCCACCATCCACGTGGCCTGGAAATTGCCTTGGCCATAGCTCACCTCTGATGGCCGCTAGCCTTCCTGACAGTAAGATCCATTCTGATTAGAAAAGTTCTAAGGGAAAAAAAGCAACGGTCGGGATCACTCTCTCCATCACAGCTGGCGCTGGCTCAGCTCCTGCTCACATCTGACTCTCGACTGCCCCCCAGGACAGAGCAAACCCTGAGCACCCCAGGGTCCATCGTGCCCCCCAACGTGGGGCTCCCCACGTGGGGCTCCAAGCAACCCCAGCCCTGGGCTCTGCACATGGGGGGAGGGGAGAGGGCGGTGTGCTTGCCTTCAGGGGCCTGAGCATGTGCAGACCTGGAACAGAGGAGTCATGTCCTCTTAGAAAGAAAGTACATCTCACAAGGCAAAGCTCTGTGGTGTGGTGTTTGTAGCTGTGCCCCCAGGGCCCAGGGCACCGAGATCATTAGGGCTCGGGCTTTAGGAGAATGAAGAGGCCGGTCATTATGAAAGTCCATTAGGGTTAAAAATGAACCCCCTCTCGCCCCTCCTGCCACATTAGCCCCTGAGCGCGGGTAGGGAGGCTGCAGGCATCACCCAGGAACCCGCTTCTCCACCTGATGCGCCGATGCCGCCTCCACGACTAAACGCAGAAGGAAAAAACCAAGCCGTGAAGTATGGCTTCCATCTGGCAACTTGTGGTCCAGCTTCATGAAACACAATTAATTTTTCCATTTCTCTGTGGCTGCAAGCCTCATTGTCTGTTACCTAAGCGGTTGGCTCTGGGTCCCTGCCAGGGCCATCAGAGGCCGGACACCTGTTGACAGATTTCTTCAGTTTGATGCTTCAAAGGGCTTCCTCTGAAATCTAGCTGCTGTAGCTGTCGGTGGAGTTACATCGAGGACATGGTGTTTGCGACGGAGTTCCGTGTTCAGGTGGGGCCAGGTGGGGCCCTTAGCTTTTATAAAGCAGCAGAACATCCTGCCGGCCGCTTTCCAGTGACTTGGGCTTTGCAGGTGTATCATGTGTTTGTGCTCCTGCCTCTGTCCAACCCCCCACCCCTAATATCTCCAGTAACTCTGGCAGAAACTGGCCTTTCCTGATGATCTGCGCTTCCTAAGCTGCTCTGTAACTGCCTCGTGAGAAGCTTACTTTTGTCAAGGAGATGCTTTCATTGTTGTTCAGTTGCTAAGTCATGCCTGACTCTTTGTGACCCCATGGACTGCAGCACGCCAGGCTCCCGTGTCCTTCACCAACTCCTGGAGCTTGCTCAAACTCATGTCCATCGAGTCAGTGATGGCATCCAGCCCTCTCATCCTCTGTCGTCCCCTTCTCCTGCCTTCAATCTTTCCCAGCATCAGGGGCTTTTCCAATAAGTCAGCTCTATGCATCAGGTAGAGATACCTTAGCTGCCCATAAAAACTGAAAAAAGAAATTCATTAATTTCTTTGCTTCTCTCCATTTCCCTGCACAGATCAAACCTTGGCAAGATGTGGCCAAAAGCCGCCCACGGTCCCAGAGCAGTGGCCCCGGGCCTCTAACACGTCGCAGGGGCACGGTACGCGGCAGGGGTCCCAGTGGCCAGGCCTCACTTGTCCTTCGGGCCGCCCCTGCTGGGGTGATGCTGTCTCCATCTCAGAGGTGGGGAGTCTCACCTCAGGGTTTCCTAGGGCCCTGGCTCTTCCCTGGATCCCGACCAGTTCCTGTGACCTTAAACCCCAGCCGCGCCCGGACCTGTCCCTGCTCCGCAGAAGTGCCGGGCTCGGGGTCTGGCTTGTGGAGGAATTGGGGGGAATCTGTATGGACCGAGCCCCCACCCCTCCACTGACTGCCCCCAGGACTCAGTGCCAAGGGCGGGTTTGGGGTCTTTTCCATTCACTGCGCTGGAGCTCCTGCTGTGACCTGAGTTCCCACCAGGTCTGGGCCCCTTCAAGGCTGGACTGGCCTCCCTCGTCTGTGAAGCTTTAGCCCCTCAGGGCAGACAGACACGAGGCCCGGGTGGTGGTGGAGCCCCTGTGGGTATGGATGGCGGCGCCACGGCCACTCGGAAGATGGTCGCAGCACCGTGCAGACCCGAGCCTTCTCTCACCCCCAGTTCAGCAGTCATGCCCTTTGGTCTCTACCCACAGAGCTGGAAACACGTGTCCACACGGAGACCTGCCTGGGCATCCTATGGCAGCTTTATCCATAGCTGCCGAAACTGGGAAGCAACCAGGATGCCCTTGAGCAGGCAAACAGCTGAGGGGACTGTGGTGCATGCAGACGATGGAGTAGTATTCAGCACTGAAAAGAAATGAGCCATCAAGCCACGAGAAGACAGGGAGGGAACTTAAATGCATGCTGGACGGAAGCCGTCTGTAAAGGCTACTTCCTGTCTGGTTCCGCCTATGTGACTTTCTGGCCTGGCATGTGGCGTTCACCTGCTTTGTGTGGCCTGCTTCCCGGGCCTTATTGAGGGGAGACGGGCAGAGGAGGGTCAGCATGGCCATCCTCAAGGCCCACTTGCCTTGTTGAAGCTCCTCTGAGGCTGTATCTCCCTTTGGACTATTAGTACTTGAACCAGTTCACAGCAAATGCTGATCTGGGAAAATCAGGCATGAGTGGCCACAGAGAAGGGAAGATGTGCTGGATGGACCCATCTGCAGAATGTGCTGTTTGAGCTTGGCACCCTGCCTGTGGCCGAGCCTGGTGCCCTGACCGTGGTGGCAAGGACCACCATCCAGCCTAGTTCCAAATCAGCCACCCAGGAGCAGCCCCGTGCCCAGGGAAGGAGCTGTCACCTTGATGCTGAAAAGCAGGCCTGGGTGCCATCTCCTGCCTGGGCAGCTGTCCAAGTACAGAGACCTCCTGCAAGGAGGTGTTGGACGGCGGCCGTGGGACCACTACCCAGGAGGCTCTACTAGGGGGTAGGCAGGCAAGCTCTCAAAGCACAAGGGTAAAATACACGTGAATTTTGCTTGTATATCTTGGGATGGAAACTATCATCTGAAGCAAAGCCCCAGAAACCACAAAAGAAAAACATTGACCTACAGGTGCCCCGGGGCAGGGAGATGCAGCTGAGGAGAAACCCAAAGCTAGGCTGATGAAAGCAGTAGAATGGGAAAGACTAGAGATCTCTTCAAGAAAATCAAGAGATACCAAGGGAACATTTCATGTAAAGATGGGCTCGATAAAGGACAGAAATGGTATGGACCTAACAGAAGCAGAAGATATTAAGAAGAGGTGGCAAGAATACACAGAAGAACTGTACAAAAAAGATCTTCATGACCCAGATAACCATGATGTTGTGATCACTCACCTACAGCCAGACATCCTGGAGTGTGAAGTCAACTGGGCCTTAGGAAGCATCACTATGAACAAAGCTAGTGGAGGTGATGAAATTCCAGTTGAGCTATTTCAAATCCTGAAAGATGATGCTGTGAAAGTGCTGCACTCAATATGCCAGCAAATTTGGAAAACTCAGCAGTGGCCACAGGACTGGAAAAGGTCAGTTTTCGTTCCAATCCCAAAGAAAGGCAATGCCAAAGAATGTTCAAACTACCACATAATTTGCAACCTGAAAAGTGAAAGTGGAAGTCTCTCAGTTGTGTCCGACTCTTTGCAACCCCATAGACTATACAGTCCATGGAATTCTCCAAGCCACAATACTGGAGTGGGTAGCCTTTCCCTTCTCCAGGGGATCTCCCAACTCAGGGATCAAACCCAGGTCTCCCGCATTGCAGGTGGATTCTTTACCAGCTGAGCCACAAAGGAAACTCAAGAATACTGAGGTAGGTAGCCTATACCTTCTCCAGAGGATCTACCCAGCCCAGGAATTGAACCGGGGTCTCCTGCATTGCAGGTGGATTCTTTACCAACTGAGCTATCAGGGAAGCTGTGTGTGTTTGTGTGTGTGTGAGAGAGTCACTCAGTCATGTCCGACTCTTTGCCACCCCGTGGACTGTAGCCCACCAGGCTCCTCTGTCCAGGGAATTCTCCAGGCAAGAATACTGGAGTGGGTAGCCATTCCCTTCTCCAGGGGATCTTCCTGACCCAAGGATTGAACCCATGTCTCCTGCATTGCAGGCAGATTCTTTACCATCTGAGCTATAGGGAAGTTCCAGGGAAGCTATAAATAGACAAAAGCAGTAACAGCCATCAAATACAAAAGGCTCTTACAAGTTAATAAGAAAAAAGCAAACAACCCAATAGAAAATACAAGCAAATGCTATCAACAGGCACTTCACAGAAGAAATACAAATGGTGCATAAATATATGAAAATATATTAAACCTACTAGCAATTAGAAGAATGCCAGTTAAAGCAGTAAGACACCATGGTCACCAATTATATTAGCAAACATGGTGACAAATGACAGCTCACCTAGGTTATAGGTCTTATAGAATATCAGTCTCTGGAGCAGGAAACATTCATCTCTGATTCACAGCTGTATTCCCAGCATGAAGAACACTGACAGGCACCTAACAGGCACTCCGTAAATTTTAAAAAATTTATTTGGCTAAAATAGATGTAACATTTGCCACTTTAACCACCGCTAAGAGTACAGTGCAGTGGGAGTCAACGTTCACATCACTGTGCAGCACTCACAGCACCCATCCCCAGACTTCTGCATCTTGCAAAGCTGAGGCTTCATCCTCGTTAAACAGCGGCTCACTCCTGCCTCCCCAGCCCCTGGCAGCCACCATCAACTTTCTGTTTCTATAAATTTGACTCTTCTGGGTTCCTGATATAAGTGGAATCATAAGCTATTTATCCTTTATGACAATGTGCCCTGCATACTCAGCCATGTCCAACTCTTGGTAACCCCATGAACTGTAGCCCACCAGGCTCCTCTGTCCGTGGGATTCTCCAGGCAAGAACACTGAAGCAGGTTGCCATTTCCTTCTCCAGGGGATCTTCCTGACCCAGGGTTTGAACCCACATCTCCTGACTTGGCAGGTGGATTCTTTACCACTGGGAAGCCCTTTTATGACAATAGTTTTAATTGAAGGGATGAATTATTTATTATGAGTGAAGCTACGGTGAAATGTATGTTTTCTTTTTTTGATTTTTGCTGTTTTATTGAGACACAACTGACATATAATGTTGTGTATGTTTGTATATAACCATGATTTGATGTATGTGTATGTTGTGAAATATTACAATAAGTTTAGTTAACATCTGTCACTTCACATAATTACAAAAAGCATTTTTTCCTTTTGATGAGAATGTTTAAGATCTACTCTCTTAGCAGCTTTCAAATATACAAGACGATATTGTTGGGAATTCCCGGCTGGCCCAATGGTTAGGACTCCTCGCTTCTACTGCAGGGGGGAAAAAGGTATTATTAGCCATAGTCAGCATATTATACATTATGTCCCCAGAACTCATTTATCCTACAACTTATAAAAAGGAAGTTTGTACCATTTGACCACCTTCATCCAGTTCCCCAAGCCCACTACCTCTGGCAACCACAAATCTGATCTGTTTCTATGAGTCTGGTCACATATCAGGGAGACCATATTTGTCTTTCTCTCTCTGACTTATTTCACTTAGCATAATGCCCTCAAGGTCCATCCATATTGTCACACATGGCAGAATTTCCTTATTTTTATGACTGAATAGTTCCATTATTCCATTATATATTTATACTGGAATACTGTAATGAAATACTAGTATTCCATGATCTAGATATAGACCTATCTATCAGATCTAATCCCTTGAATCTATTTCTCACTTCCACTGTATAATCATAAAGGATTTGATTTAGATCATACCTGAATGAAATAGTGGTTTTCCCTACTTTCTTCAATTTAAGTCTGAATTTTGCAAGAAAGAGTTCATGATCTGAGCCACAGTCATTTTTATTGAATGTATAGAGCTTCTCCATCTTTGGCTGCAAAGAATATAACCAATCTGATTTTGGTATTGCCCATCTAGTGATGTCCATGTGTAGAGTCATCTCTTGTGTTGTTGGAAGAAAGTGTTTGCTATGACCAGTGCATTCTCTTGGCAAAACTCTGTTAGCCTTTGCCCTGCTTCATTCTGTACTCCAAGGACAGATATACCAGTTACTGCAGGTAGCTTTTGACTTCCTACTCTTGCATTTCAGTTGCCTGTGATGAAAAGGACATCTTTTTTAGGTATTAGTTCTTGGAGATCTTGTAAGTCTTCATAGAATCATTCAACTTCAGCTTCTTCAACATTACTGGTTGGGGTATATACTTAGATTACTTTCCTGAATAACTATGGACAGAGATTTGTAACATTGTACAGGAGGCAGAGATCAAAACCATCCCCAAGAAGAAGAAATGCGAAAAGGCAAAATGGTTGTCTGAGAAGACCTTACAAATAACTGAGAAAAGAAGAGAAGCTAAAGGCAAAGGAGAAAAGGAAAGCTATACCCATCTGAATGCAGTTCCAAAGAATAGCAAGAGAGATAAGAAAGCCTTCCTCAGTGAACAATGCAAAGAAATAGAGGAAAACAACAGTGTGGAGAAGACTAGGATCTCGTCAAGAAAATGAGAGATACCAAGGGAACAATTCATGCAAAGATAGGGTTACATTGAACCTGTAGAAAACTTTGGGTAGTATGAACATTTTAACAATATTAAGTCTTCCAATTCATGAACACAGGATATTTTCTTGCATATTTATGTCTTCTTCACTTTCATCAATAATAATTTTCAGTGTAGAGATCTCTCACCTCCTTGGTTTCATTTATGCCTATGTATTTTATTGATTTTGCTGCTATTGTAAATGGGATTGTTTCTTTATTTTTCAGATAATTGTTAGTGTGCAGAAATGCTAATTTTTGTTTGTTGATTTTGTATTCTACAATTTTCCAAATTTGTTGATTAGATCTGTCAGTTTTGGGGGTGGAGTCTTTAGGGTTTTCTAGACACAAAATCATGTCATCTGAAATAGTACATTTTTAATTCTTTTTTCCAATTCTGCTGCCTTTTTTTCTTTTTCTTCCCTGATTGACTAGGACTTCCAAAAATAGATGTTTTCTTCTGTTTTGGTGATTGAGAGTATTTGGCAATACCTATCCAAATTTAAAGTTCATTTAAAAAAAATAGCAGGTTGATTCCTCCAGTTCCATTCTTCTTTCTCAAGATTGCTTTGGCTATTCGAGGTTTTTTGTATTTCCATACAAATTGTGAAATTATTTGTTCTAGTTCTCTGAAGAATACCGTTGGTAGCTTGATAGGGATTGCATTGAATCTATAGGTTGCTTTGGGTAGTATACTCATTTTCACTATATTGATTCTTCTGATCCATGAACACGGTATATTTCTCCATCTATTTGTGTCCTCTTTGATTTCTTTCACCGGTGTTTTATAGTTTTCTATATACAGGTCTTTTGTTTCTTTAGGTAGATATATTCCTCAGTATTTTATTCTTTTCGTTGCAATGGTGAATGGAATTGTTTCCTTAATTTCTCTTTCTGTTTTCTTGTTGTTGGTGTATAGGAATGCAAGGGATTTCTGTGTGTTAATTTTATATCCTGCAACTTCACTATATTCGTTGATTAGCTCTAGTAATTTTCTGGTGGAGTCTTGAGGGTTTTCTTTGTAGAGGATCATGTCATCTGCAAACAGTGAGAGTTTTACTTCTTCTTTTCCAATCTGGACTCCTTTTATTTCTTTTTCTGCTCTGATTGCTTGGCCAAAACTTCCAAAACTATGTTGAATAGTAGTGGTGAGAGTGGGCACCCTTGTCTTGTTCCTTATTTTAGGGGAAATACTTTCAGTTTTTCCCCATTTAGGATAATGTTTGCTGTGGGTTTGTCATATATATCTTTTATTATGTTGAGGTATGTTCCTTCTATTCCTGCTTTTTGGAGGGTTTTTATCATACATGGATGTTGAATTTTGTCAAAGGCTTTCTCTGCATCTATTGAAATAATCATATGGTTTTCATTTTTCAATTTGTTTATGTGGTGTATTACATTGATTGATTTGCGGATATTGAAGAATCTTTGCATCCCTGGGATAAAGCCCACTTGGCCATGGTGTATGATCTTGTTAATATGTTGTTGGATTCTGTTTGCTAGGATTTTGTTAAGGATTTTTGCATCTATGTTCATCAGTGATATTGGCCTGTAGTTTTCTTTTTTTGTAGGATCTTTGTCAGGTTTTGGTATTAGGGTGATGGTGGCCTCATAGAATGAGTTTGGAAGTTTACCTTCCTCTGCAATTTTCTGGAAGAGTTTGAGTAGGATAGGTGTTAGCTCTTCTCTAAATTTTTGGTAGAATTCAGCTGTGAAGCCGTCTGGTCCTGGGCTTTTGTTTGCTGGAAGATTTCTGATTACAGTTTCAATTTCCGTGCTTGTGATGGGTCTGCTGAGATTTTCTATTTCTTCCTGGTTCAGTTTTGGAAAGTTGTACTTTTCTAAGAATTTATCCATTTCTTCCAAGGTGTCCATTTTATTTACATATGGTTGCTGATAATAGTCTCTTATGATCCTTTGTATTTCTGTGTTGTCTGTTGTGATCTCTCTGTTTTAATTTCTAATTTTGTTGATTTGATTCTTCTCCCTTTGTTTCTTGATGAGTCTGGCTACTGACCTCAGGCTCTACTACAAAGCCACAGTCATCAAGACAGTGTGGTACTGGCACAAGGACAGAAATATAGATCAATGGAACAACATAGAAAGCCCAGAGATAAATCCACGCACCTACGGACACCTTATCTTTGACAAAGGAGGCAAGAATATACAATGGAGAAAAAACAATCTCTTTAACAAGTGGTGCTGGGAAAACTGGTCAACCACTTGTAAAATAATGAAACTAGAACACGTCCTAACACCATACACAAAAACAAACTCAAAATGGATTAAAGATCTAAACGTAAGACCAGAAACTATAAAACTCCTAGAGGAAAACATAGGCAAAACACTCTCCGACATAAACCACAGCAGGATCCTCCATGACCCACCCCCCAGAATATTGGAAATAAAAGCAAAAATAAACAAATGGGACCTAATTAAAATTAAAAGCTTTTGCACAACAAAGGAAACTAGGAGCAAGGTGAAAAGACAGCCTTCAGAATGGGAGAAAATAATAGTAAACGAAGCAACAGACAAACAATTAATCTCAAAAATATACAAGCAATTCCTGCAGCTGAATTCCAGAAAAATAAACGACCCAATCAAAAAATGGGCCAAAGAACTAAACAGACATTTCTCCAAAGAAGACATACAGATGGCTAACAAACACATGAAAAGATGCTCAACATCACTCATTATTAGAGAAATGCAAATCAAAACCACAATGAGGTACCATTACACACCAGTCAGAATGGCTGCTATCCAAAAGTCTACAAGCAATAAATGCTGGAGAGGCTGTGGAGAAAAGGGAACCCTCTTACACTGTTGGTGGGAATGCAAACTAGTACAGCCACTGTGGAGAACAGTGTGGAGATTCCTTAAAAAACTGGGAATAGAACTGCCATATGACCCAGCAATCCCACTGCTGGGCATACACACTGAGGAAACCAGACTTGAAAGAGATACATGTACCCCAGTGTTCATCGCAGCACTGTTTATAACAGCCAGGACATGAAAGCAGCCTAGATGTCCATCAGCAGACGAATGGATAAGGAAGCGGTGGTACATATACACAATGGAATATTACTCAGCCATTAAAAAGAATACATTCGAATCAGTTCTAATGAGGTGGATGAAACTGGAGCCTATTATACAGAGTGAAGTAAAGCAGAAAGAAAAACACCAATACAGTAACTAACACATATATATGGTATTTAGTTAGTCGGTAAAGATAACCCTGTATGCGAGACATCAAAAGAGACACAGATAAATAGAACAGTATTATGGACTCTATGGGAGAGGGCGAGGGCGGGATGATAGGGGAGAATGGCACTGAAGCATGTAAATTATCATATGTGAAACGAATCACCATCTAGGTTCAATGCATGACACAGGGTGCTCCGGGCTGGTGCACCAGGATAACCTGGAGGGATGGGATGGGGAGGGAGGTGGAAGGGGGGTTCTGGAAGGGGAACACATGGACACCCATGGTGTATTCATGTCGGTGTATGGCAAAACATTGTAAAGTTAAAAAATAGAAAATAAACTAATTAAAAAGAAAAAGAAAATAGCAGTGGGGTTGCTGAGTGTTCAGTCATAGTAGATGCTACCTAGAACATGTGTCAGTTACAGTTACACTACCACCAGCAGTGCGTGAGAGTATTACCTCTGATAACTATCTGATATTATCACTGATACAAAGTATTATCTGTGCTTTCATCATTAGCCATTCTGGTGGAGATATCACTTTGTGGTTTAATTTTCAGATTTATGTTCATTTTCAGATTTATGTTCAGTGATGCCATCCAACCATTTCATCCTCTGCTGCCCCTTCTTCTCCTGCCTTTAATCTTGCCCAGCATCGGGGTCTTTTCCAAAGAATCAACTCTTCGCATCAGGTGGCCAAAGTATTGGAGTATCAGCTTCAGCATTAATCCTTCCAGTGAATATTCAGGGTTGATTTCCTTCAGGATTGACTGGTTGGATCCCCTTGCAGTTCAAGGGACTCGCAAGAGTCTCCCCAGCACCACCGTTCAAAAGCATTAATTCTTCAGACCTCAGGCTTCTTTATGGCCCAACTCCCACATCCATATATGACTACGGGAAAAACCATAGCTTTGACTAGATGGAACTTTGTCAGAAAAATAATGTCTCTGCTTTTTAATATGCTGTCTAGGTTTGTCATAGCTTTTCTTCCAAGGAGCAAATGTATTTTAATCTGCAGTGATTTTGGAGCCCAAGAAAATAAAATCTGTCACTGCTTCCACTATTTCCCCATCTGTTTGCCATGAAGTAATGGGACCGGATGCCATGATCTTAGTGTTTTGGATGTTGAGTTTTAAGCCAGCTTTTTCACTCTCCTCTTTCATCCTCATCAAGAGACTTCTCAGTTCCTCTTCACTTTCTGCCATAAGGGTGGTGTCATCTGCATATCTGAGGTTATTGATATTTCTCCCAGCAATCTTGATTCCAGCTTTTGATTCATCCAGCACAGCATTTTGCATGATGTACTCTGCATAAAAGTTAAGAAGGCAAGGTGAAAATATACAGCCTTGATGTATTCCTTTCCCAATTTTGAACCAGTCTGTTGTTCCATGTCCAGTTCTAGCTGTTGCTTCCTGACCCATATACAGTCTTCTCAGGAGACGGGTAAGGTGGTCTGGTGTTCCCATGTTGAAGGATTTCCCACAGTTTGTTGTGAGCCACACAGTTAAAGGCTTAGTCAGTGAAGCAGAAGTAGATGTTCCTCTGGAATTCCCTTACTTTCTCTATGATCCAACGAATGTTTAACATCTTCTTTATATTTATCAGTCATGTGAATATCTGGGTTTTTTTGTGCATTGCCTTTTCAAGTCTTTTTCCATCTTTCTATTAAGTTATGTGCTTTTATATTCTTGTATTATATGTTTGTCGACTGTGTATCTTGTAAATATCTTCTCGCACACTGTGGCTTGCCTTTTTATTCTCAAAGTTATCATTTTAAAGAAAAGGATTTAATTTTAGGTAGTGAAATTTATCAGTTTTTTTATTTTGTGGCTGAAGGTTTTGTATCCTGTTCAGTATGTCCTTGCCTGTCACAAGCTAGATACTCTTCTGTGGTTTTAATCTAGAAGCACTTGTTTTATTGTCCACATTTAACTGCACATCTCTGTAGACTGGATTTCTGTGTGGTGTGTGAGGCAGGGGCCACCCGGTCGGCTCAGTGCCACATACTGACCCAGTCTCACTTGTCACACGCGTGCTTCTGTTTCTGGGCTTTTGGTCTGTCCTTGCACCAGTCACATGGTAACATGAGTATTACCATTCTAAAGTAAACCCTGAGAGCTGGTGGGCTTCCCTGGTGGCTAAGATGGTAAAGAATCTGTCTACAGTGTGGGAGACCTGGGTTTAGTCCCTGGGGCAGGATGACCCCCTGGAGGAGGCCATGGCAATGCACTCCAGTATTCTTGCCTGGACAAACCCATGGACAGAGGAGCCTGGTGGGCTACAGTCCATGGGGTTGCAAAGAGTCGGACATGACTGAGCAACTAACACTGATAGCTGGTAGTCTAAGCTTCTTCAAGATTACCCTGATTATCCTTGGCCCTTTGCATGTCCATATAAATTTTATAATCAGCTTGTTAGTTTCTGCAAAAGTATACCTGCTGATATCTTCATTGTGTTTTGGGAGAATTTACCTCTTTCTAGCATAGTTTTTGTAACCCGTGAATATGACATATCTCTATAATTATTTAGACCTTTTAATCTTTTCTCAATTATGTTTTGTGGTTTTCAGTTTACCAGGTTTAAACAACTTTAAAAAAATAATGTCTATAAGTTGTTTTCATTGTATACAATTTGTTGCTATAGCATTGTTTTCAGTAGCAAAGAATAGGAAACTTATCAGCCCAGGGCTGGTTGAATAGATGTGCTTTCATCTCTACTAAGAGTTCTCTGCGCCCTCTGGAAGGAATGAGGAGGTTCCCCATGTATGGTCAGGGAAGACTATTGAGGAAATGTGATGCAGAGCAATAGAAAAACCATGACCCATGCTGTTTGTTTTTTTCCTTAAGCTACATGAAAATGTCTGTTTCTAAAGTCCTTAAAACAAGGTTTAAAAAGATTGACAGCCAATTGGTAAGAATGAGTCTGCTTTGCAAGAGCAGGGGTTTAGGCAGAGCTGGGATGAAGGAGGATTAACCCTGTCTTCCCCAATCCATGTTCATTGCTTTTATTTTTACAATAAGCCTGGATTATAAGAAAGCAAGAAAAATGGATTATTATCTGCTTAATGCCTGTGTCGTGTTGGCCCGGGACCTGGCCCACAGTGAGGCCTGCAAATTCTGGAGCCCACTTGGGCCCAGGGAGGCTGTGGATCCAAGTCAGGAGTTCTTTTCTCCTTCTTCTGTTACTCTGAAAAGTGTATGTTACCAAGGAACACAAAACCTGTACGCTGCGGAGCAAAACTGTAGCAGATCATGAAAAAACCTGAATTCTCAGTGGGCTGACGTGGACTCGTTAGACTGTGCGTCCCAAGCATAGATGCAGGAGCCCTTTGTCTGCTCTGTGCATGGACCCCTGTGTCAGTCTGACGAAGCCCCCGCACACCTTCTCGGAACGGTGGCTTTGTCTGTGTGTCCAGGCGGCGCTGAGTCTCGGTGGCTGGGCGCGGACTTTCTCTGGTTGTGGCAAGTGGGGGCCTCTCTCCCTCATGGAGCGCAGGCTTCTCATGGTGCCCCCTGTCGTGGAGCGTGGGCTCAGCTGTTGTGGTGCCCGGGCTTAGCTGCTCTGCGTCATGTGGAATCTTCTGGACCAGGGATCGAACCCATGGCCCCTGCATTGGAGGGTAGATTCTTAACCACTGGACCACCAGGTAAATCCAGAATAGTGTTTTTAATGCATAAAATAAAATACAAAGGATTACAAAGAAAATTAATTATACTGAATAGTTATCAAAACTTTAAAAAAATCCAGCTTCTGGTACTGCTCCATAGGTGCCTCCTCAGTATTGATGCATTAAATAAAATCTAATAATGGGACTTCTTGTTACCAGAATTCTGAAGTCGTGATAACCATTGACAACCTTAAAATCTCTGCAGAAAGACCCTAGAACTGCTGAAACTACTATGGTTTGTTGCCTATATTCGTAATGGAAGGAAAAGCTAAACCTTGTGGAAGTTAGTGAAAGTATTGAAGATGTGGTCTGTTTCCCGTTCAAGTTCATGGGCCCCTGCCATGGTGGGAGGTGCAGTGAAGAACACTGTTTCCTTGAAAGTTTGGATTTCAAAAGCTGGGGCACAGAAGATGAAGCAGTAATCCCAAAAGATGAGCACCACCCTCCGAGGCTTGTGAACCGGTGGGTGACAGGACACAAGATAATTAATTAAAGCTTCCCCCGTGGCTCAGAGGGTGAAGAGTCTGCCTGCAATGCAGGAGACCGTGGGTTCGCTCCCTGGGTTGGGAAGATCCCCTGGAGGAGGGCATGGCAGCCCACTCCAGCATTCTTGCCTGGAGAATCCCATGGACAGAGAAGCTTGGAGGGCTACAGTCCATGGGATCACAAAGAGTCGGACATGACTGTAAGGCTAAGCACAGGACAGCACATACTTTAGTAAACGGTGTAAAACCCAAGGGAAAAATTACAGAAAAGGGAGAGGAGAGGTGTGTGGGTGATCGATGGAATGGGGTGTCAGTTTCAGGTGGGGACCCCCCTCCAGGGATGGGGGCCAAGAGCTCAGCGAGGGGTGTAGAGCAGGTGTTTTGCTGAAGAGCTTTCCGGGAGAGGGAGCCGCGAGTGTGAAGCCCAGGCAGGAGTCTGCGTCCAGGGGCTGCCTGCCCAGGCAGGGTCGCCAGTGCCCTGGGGCTCGGGCAGTGTGGTGTTGCGGTGACGTGGCCGACTACAAGGGGGCCCAGGAGGGCTGCGGTGAGGGCGATCTGCCCTCCGTTGTGAAGGGCCCGCTGGCTGCTGTGCTGAGGACCAGCAGGACTGGAGAGGAAGCTGTGGGGCTGCTTCGGGGGCCGCACCTTGGGCCAGGGTGCTGAAGAGTCTCAGCATCGCCATAGTGGGATCCCCTGCGATTCCTAGTATCCAGCTTAAGGAGACAAGTTTTAAAGAGATTTAAGAAACAGGGCTGTGAGGTTTAAAAAGTAGGACTGAGCCTCCTGGAATGGTTTGAAAATATTGGAACCTTTTTTTTAAAAGAATCCTCAAAGGAAATTTTTTTCCTTTAAGAAAAAGTTTTTTCCTACCTTAGGAAATGACCTTGGTTGAGAAGCCCTGTGTGTGTGTCTGTGTGTGTTCCACAAGCAGCCTCAAAAGGAACCAGGCAGAATGTAGGCCAGGGTTGTGGCAGGCATGCCTCCTGGGCCAGGTAGGGCCAGCATCAGGGGCGGGGGGACCTGGGTCTCACCATGCCTCACCCCAGGCCGGAGTCAAGGGCTCTCACTTTGACTTCCGTGGCCTGGAGATGCCGACTAGGGTCTTACGTGACTGCCTTCCCCTTCTAGGCTGTGCGGACACCAAGCAGCCCCTCCTGGAGGCAAGTGGGTGGCAGGACCCCTCACCACACTCAGGGCCAAGGCTGCAAGGGCTCCGGTGGCTCCCACATGCGGACCTGGGACTCAAGTCCTAGCAGCCTTCTCCAGGAAACAGTGTCCCCAGAAAACCAAACCCTTCAGAGCGGTTCTCCGTGAGAAGCAATGTTGATTTTTTTTAATACTTTGATAAAACCGCAAGATTTTTTATAGCAGTTTATTGAGAAATAATTTACACACCATACAATTCGCCCATTTAAAATGTGCAGTCTAATGGTTTTCAGTACACTCACAAACGTGAACAACCATTGCCTTAGTCAGCATCTGTCTCGTCTCAGAAAGAACCCCCCACGTTTCTCTAACTATCATCCCCCAGCCCCCACGTCCCCTGACTCGAAGTGATCACTAATCTACTTTCCATCTGCGTGGATTTGCCTGTGGTGGACATTTCCTATAAATGGAAACACACAACATATTTTTTTGTGAGTGGCTTCTTAGCACAGTGTGTGTGTTCAAAGTTTGTGTTGTAGCATGAGTCAGGGCTTCATCCCCTTTGTGCCTGAATGATATTTCATTGTGTGAATATACCAAATGTTTTCAGTCCATTCATAATGGACATTGGGTTATTCACACTTTTTGGCTCCTATGAATCATGCTGCTATAAATGTTCACGTGAAACTTTTTGCATGTGTTTTCATTTCTCTTGGGTGTGTCCCTAGGAGTGGAAATACTGGTAACTCTATTTTTAACCATTTCAGAACCCTCTGGACTGTTTAAAGTGGCTGCACCATCTTATAGCCCCACCAACAGTATGTAAGGGTCCTGATTTCTCTACAGCCTCAGCAACACTGGTTATTGCCTGATGTTTTCATTATAGCTATCCCAGTGCGCGTGAAGCAGAAGCTTACTGTGGGTTTGATTTGCATTCCCCTGATGACTAGTGGTATTGAGCATCTTTTCATGTGTTTATTGGCCATCTGTGTATTTTCTTTAAAGTCGTGTCTATTCAGATCAACTTGCTATTTTTAAACTGAGTGATTTGTCTTTATATGACTCTTTGCAACCCCATGGACAGTAACCCGCCAGGCTTCTCTGTCCATGGGATTCTGAAGGCAAGAACACTGGAGTGGGTTGCCATGCCCTTCTCCAGGGGATCTTCCCGACCCAGGGATTGAACCCAGCCAGGTCTCTGGCATTGCAGGCAGATTCTTTACCATTTGAGCTACTTGGGAAACCCCTTATTACTTGTAAGTGTTTGTAATCAAATTGCCAACATCTGTTGGATCATAGAAAAAGCAAGAGAATTTCAGAAAAACATCTACTTCTGCTTCATTAACTATGCTAAAGCCTTTGACTGTGTGGATCACAACAAACTGTGGAAAATTCTTAAATAGATGGGAATACCAGACCACCTGCTTCCTGAGAAATCTGTATGCAGGTCAAGAAGTAACAGTTGGAACCAGACATGGAACAATGAAATGGTTCCAAATCAGGAAAGGAGTACGTCAAGGCTGTATATTGTCACCCTGCTTATTTAACTTATATGAGGAGTACATCATGAGAAACGCTGGGCTGAAGGAAGCACAAGCTGGAATCAAGATTGACAGGAGAAATATCAATAACCTCAGATATGCAGATGACATCACCCTTATGGCAGAAAGCGAAGAGGAACTAAAGAGCCTTCGACTATGAAAGAGGAGAGTGAAAAAGCTGGCTTAAAACTCAACATTTAAAAACTTAGACCATGGCATCTGGTCCAATAACTTCATGGCAAATAGATGGGGAAATAATAGAAACAGTGGCAGACTTTATTTTCTTGGGCTCCAAAATCACTGCAGATGGTGACTGCAGTCATGAAATTAAAAGATGCTAACTCCTTGGGAGAAAAGCTATGACCAACCTAGACAGCATATTAAAAAGCAGAGACATTTCTTTGCCAACAAAGGTCCGTCTAGTCAAAGCTATGGTTTTTCCAGTGGTCATGTACGGATGTGAGAGTTGGACTATAAAGAAGGCTGAGCACTGAAGAATTGATGCTTTTGAACTGTGGTGCTGGAGAAGACTCTTGAGAGTTCCTTGGACTGCAAGGAGATCCAACCAGCCCATCCTAAAGGAGATCAGTCCTGGGTGTTCATTGGAAGGACTGATGTTGAAGCTGAAACTCCAATACTTTGGCCATGTGATGCGAAGAACTGATTCATTGGAAAAGACTGTGATGCTGGGCAAGATTGAGGGCAGGAGGAGAAGGGGATGACAGAGGTTGAGATGGTTGAATGGTATCACCAACTCAATGGGACATGAGTTTGAGCAAGCTCCAGGAGTTGGTGATGGACAGGGAGGCCTGGTGTACTGCAGTCTATGGGGTCACAAAGAATCAGACATGACTGAGAAACTGAGCTGACTGAACTGAAATGTTCTTTATATAGTCTGAATACAAGTCCCTGATCAGATATATGATTTTCAAGTAGTTTCTCCCATTGGTTGTCTTTTTGCTTTCTTGATACTGTCTTTTGAAACGTAAGCGTTTTTAGTTTTGATGAGGTCCAGTGTATCTGTTTTTTTCTTTGGGGACTCATGCTTTTGGTCTTGCATCTAAGATGTGTCATGTCTATTGTGTCTTGTACAATTGCCAAAGTGTCAGATCCAGTGCCAAATATGTTTTCTTCTAAGAATTTATAGTTTTAGCTCTTACATTTGGGTCTTTGATCCATTTTGGCTTCATTTTTGTCTAGGGTGTGAGGTCAGAGTCCAGTTTCATTCCTGCACTTTGTGGCCATTTGTTGAAGAGACTATTCTTGTTGCATTGAGTGGTCTTGGCACCACTGTTGAAAATCAGTTGGCCATAGACACGTAGGGTTATTTTTCACTCTGTTCCATTGTTCTGTACGTCTATCCCGTGGCAACACCATGCTGCCTTTTTCTTTGTTTGTTTTTGGCTGTGCTGGGTCTTCGTGGCTGCACAGACTTTCCTCTGTTTGCGATGAATAGGGGCTACTCTCTGTTTGTGGTGCGCAGGCTTCTCATTGCAGTGGCTTCTCTCGTAGTGGAGCACAGGCTCTAGGGTGTGTGGGCTCAGTGGTTGCAGCTCCTGGGCTCTGAGGCACAGGCTCAGTAATTGTGGCGCAGGGGCTTAGTTGCTCGAGGGATGTGGGATCTTCCCGGACCGGGAACCAAACCATGTCTCCTGCACTGGCAGGCGAATTCTTTATCACTGAGCTCCCCCAGAGAAGCCCCCTCACCATACTGTCTTGATTTCGGTTTCTTTGTAGTAAGTTTTGAAATAGGAAAGTGGGAATCCTCCAACTTTGTTCTTTGGCAAGATGGTTGGCTGTTTTCGGTCCTGTGTAACCAGTACCGTATGAATTTTAGGATCCACTGTCAATTTCTACAAAGAAGCCAGCTATATTCTGATGGGGACTGCATTGAATCTGTAGGTCAATCAGGGGGATTGTCATCTCAACAATATTGTCTCCCAATCCATGGACATAGGATGCTTTCCATTTGGTTAGATTTTTTTTTTAATTTCTTTCAATGATAAAGACATTTCATAAGTCTTTTTGAAGGCATCTGGAGTGCTCCTGGACACCTGAGCTTTCCAGAGTGCTGGCTCTCCCAACTCCCTGTAGAGTACAAGGTCTCTGCCCTTCTGTGGAACTGACGCAGCGGAGGAGAAGGAACCCAAGGAGCCAGAGGGGAGGGGGTGGGAGTAAGCTTGTTTTAGCCTCTAAACACCCTCCTGCAAGTCCTGCTCTTACCACTCATCTCACCACTGGACAGATGACTTCTCTTCACTCCCTCTTATTGCCGCTTCCATGCAGAGGTCCAGGGTGTTCTCTTGACTTTGATTTTCACACTGCCTCTTCCCTTCATCCCTGAAACTCTTCCTCTCTCTCTCGCTGCTGGGGATTCGTCATTTCTTAGGGTCCCCAACCATCCTGGTTTGCACTTTGACACATGTGAGGTGCAAGTCACTT
Source organism: Okapia johnstoni (assembly GCA_024291935.2). Classification (NCBI taxonomy): domain Eukaryota; kingdom Metazoa; phylum Chordata; class Mammalia; order Artiodactyla; family Giraffidae; genus Okapia; species Okapia johnstoni. The sequence goes on from CM044318.1 coordinate 85,758,620, forward strand.
CATTTACCGGGCACACATCCGCACACTCTGCACACTCAGCACAGCTCTTTGAAAAGCCCGGCCTCCCCCAGTGCATTGTGGAGTCACTTTTGTTACAAGTCAGATAACCACGTATGTGGGGTCGGCTTCTGACTTTATATTCCATTAGATTATTTGTCTAGTCTTGTTCTAACACCTTATTTACTATGACCTCATAAGAGATTATTTGCATAGTGTTACGGACTAAATGTTTGTTCCCCAGAATTCATTCAGTCCCCCAATGTGATGTTATTTGGAGTAGGGACTGAGGTTACACCGAATCTCTAGATAATTTTCCTTCTCCCTGAAGAAGGAAATGGCAACCCACCCCAGTACTCCTGCCTGGAAAATCTCATGGACAGAGGAGCCTGGCGGGCTGCAGTCCACGGGGTCACAGTCAGACAGGACTGAGCAACTCCATTCTCTTTCTTTCTTTCTTTCTTTCTAGATAATTTTAGGGAGAATTGGCATCTTTTCAGTATGGAGTTTTCCAATCCATGAATATGGTTTATGCATCCATTTATTAAGATTTTTCAAAAATTTCTCTCAATGATCTTACAGTTTCCTGTGAAGACATATTCATAACTTTGACTTTCTTTATGGCTTTTGATATCTTTACAATATTGTAAACTGCATAATTTTTTAAATTCCATTAGCTACTTAGCATTGTTATAGAAACATGATTCTGAGTTGACCTTGTGTCCATCAGTCTCACTAAATTTCATTTATCAAAGTAAATACTTTGAAAGTTCTTTTGGATTTATTATAATACTAATTTGATGATAATGTTTGTCCCTAATTTGGTCAGTAATTCTTTGGTTGCAAACGACAGAAGTTCCTCAGAGGACGTTCGAGTCAAAGGGAAGGTGGTATCGGGCCCCACAGGATGCGGGAAAGCCAGGGAGGGTGTCCAGCTGGGCTTCGTGGGGCCTCCGTCAGCCCCAGGGCCTTGAACCTGCGGCCACAGGCCCCGCCCCGTCCCCTCCCTGACCCTGAACGCCCGGCGGGGGTCCTGCTTCTGGGTTTCTGGTCCCTGCCTGCGTGTCAGCCTCGCTGTGCATCCACGTGGCCTTGCAGCTCCAGCACCCCCACTCCTCTGGCCTCAATGTCCAGGATGACCGGCTGGGCTCCAGACAGGGGCCCCTGCCTCCCCGGGACCCTGGGCAGCACACATTTCCTATAGGACCCTCCAGGTCTGGCAGAAAACTTGGAAAACATGCGTGTCACATGTACACTTTCACCTCCCAAATATGCCTGCTATCACTATAATTGTAATATTTTTTCCACATATCTGTTTTTCCTTCTTGCCTTCTCGCTACATAGAAATTTACAAACTTGAATTGTTAGGTACACTGTGTTATATGCTTGCTCAACTTAATTTTATGTTTTAGTATTTACTATTTCATTAAATATACTTAAAAAACATGATCTTAATAGCTTAACAGAATATACAGTCTTACATTATATGGCCATACCAGAATTCAACTAAGAATTCCTATTTTTATATTTCTGGGTTCTTCCCAGTTTTTTTTTTAAATAAATAATACAGCAGTGAGCAGTCTTATACTTAAAATCTTGTCTTATCTCTGGTAATTTCCTTAGGATTGATTCCTACACATGGAATTAGTGGGTCAAAAGATATGAACATTGTTAAATCTCTTGATACAACGTCAAGTTTATTTCTAGAAGGGTTGTACTTGTTTACTCTTCTTTCCCCAACTCTAAAAATATCCATTTCTCCATCAACGGGATTGAGTATTAGCTTTTAAAAGAAATCTTTTCTAATTTAATAGGTGAAAAAAATTGATCTCACTATTTTGATGTGCTATGCATTTTTAAGTGAGGTTGAATATATTTTCCAAACTTACTAAATCACTTGTTCCCTTGTGAATTGACTGTGAATTTGCCCATTTTTCTCCAGGATGTCCATCTAGCCTTATTGATTTAAAAAAGCGCATTGTATATCGAGAATATAAACCCTTTGTTGCAGGACCTTTTCTCTTTCCCCTGGTAGCTGCAGCCGCATGTCAGCCTGCTGGTCGTGGAAGGAGGCAGTGAGGCAGTGATGAGCTCGGTCCTTGGAGGCAAGAGCGTGAGTGACCCCCTACCGTCAGGTGAGTGGGCGGTGGTCCACGGCCGCTGTGAGCACAGCAGTGGGTGGGGGTGAGGGGCCCTGGGGTGCCCAGGCGTCCCATGTCTCCAACTGTGTGGGTCCACACGTGGACCCGAGAACAGCGGGGATGACGCACTCGGGAGCCCCGCTTTGCCGCCTCCTGGGTGTTGAAGGCCCCAGGGCCTGAGCCCCAGCTGACACTGGCGAACGGGCCGGTTTCCCTGTGACAGCCTGTCCAGGTGATGGGCTGAGCCAGGCCCCCCTCGCCCCGGGGTGCGCGTCCTCCTGGTGCGGCCGGAAGGGAAGTGTGGTAGTTCTTACTCCATCCAGAGGACCACGCGCTCTTGTTAATCCTGAAGGTCTCTAAAGCCTGAATCAATGGAAAGGGAGGGGGCGGGCAGGGCTTGGAATCCGGAGACTTTGTCCAACACCAGGCCCTGGGCCTTCCGGCCTGGTGACCCTGGGCCGGTCACCTGCCCTCTCTGGACTGCAACGTTGTCACTGAGAGAGCAGAACGCGATCCAGTGAAGAGCCCTGGGTCACCGGTGGGACCAGTGCCACGTGTCCCTCGACCCTCGGGTGCACAGGTGGGTGAGGCACAGTGCCCACCTGAGGTTAGAAGAGGTGCTTTCTGAGGAACTTGACTCAAAAATGATGTTCAGGTCCCTCCTGGAGTAGTGCCTACCCGGCCCCATCCTTCCGGGGCCCACACGAAGTCCCCGATGCCCAGGGGGCCCCTGCAGCCTCGGCCAGGTGCCCGTGATGCCAGTGGTGGGGAGGGAGGGAAGGGCGCCCTTGCCTCCCCCTCGAAAAACCCAGAGTCCTTCCGGCACAACAGGAGCGCCCCTGGGAGGCTGCGGCAGCAGCTGTGGACAGCTCCCTGGGCGACTCCCCTGGGCCCCCAGGCAGGCTTTTCCCGGGAGTGAGTGGTCTGGGCCAGACTGGATGGCCAGGCGGGACTGGCGTGCTTCCTCTCCACCCTCCAGTGTAAGCTAAGCTCTTGGATGCAGGGCCTGCAGGCTCCATGGGGCTCCTCACGGGGTGGCCCAGAGCAGACGCAGGGCCGGTCGGGGATGGACCCGCACTCCCTGCGGCCCCAGGAGAACACGGGCCTGTCGGGGCCGTCAGTGGATCATGACTGCGTGAGCACCATACGTATAGGTTCCATTCGGTCTTTCTTGGCACCTGAACCACGGAAGGTTCAGAATGAGCCTGGAAACCACTGTGGCTTCCACCCAGCACCACAGGCGCCCCTGGGTTGAGCCTCCGCTGAGCAGACGGGTACCTGCCGCTGTCGGGGGTCCACCTTGGCCAAACCCCGGGCGGTGGGCAGACTGTGCCCTAGTCCGCCCGGCTCAGGAGCCGCTAACGCTTGTCCTCAGGCCCGGGGCCGACCCCGTGTGCCTGCTGCTCCCCAGCCCCGCATCAGCAGCCACTCCCTGTGAAACCCATGGCCCTGCACTGGGAATGACAAATGACCAAGAAATCAATTTGTAATCTGATTGGAGGTTTTTGATTTCCTCTGATGAGTTTAAATTTCATTAAAAGCAACCTTATTCCAACATAAAAGGAACCCTTGAAGGGTAAAGCGGGGATTGTCTCAGCGCGCCTAAAGCGGCCAGCCCTTTGTGTGATTTGCCCATCGCATTAATTGTGAGGGCCAGGCCTGGTGGCCCCCCCCGCCGGCGTCCGTTGGCAGCTGTGTGGTTATCAGGGCCTGGGATCGGCCGGGCGGGCCCGGAGCACAAGGACTCACATTCAAAACCCGCTCTTGGGCATATTGACACTCGAGTTATCAACAGCTCTTATTATCTGCCGGGAGGGAGCGCGCGGCTCGTGGGGACAGAAGGAGCCACAGACCACCGCCGCGGCTGCCCCCCAGCATCCTCTTAATTGTGTGTATTCTCTGGAAAAAGTGATCATCGAAGCCTCTTGTCTTGATGAGAAATTGACATTTTCTGAGGACTGCTCGGGTGCCGAGCGGGGAGATAAGGCCCAAGTTGTTTTAGAGGAGGGCGGCGTTCCTTCCTTTCAGGGCCCTCTTTATCGCTCCTGTTGACCCGCTTGATGAGTATGGATTTCATGAGGTCTTTTTCAGCATCTGAACTATAAAAGGTTCAGAATGACACCACCCCTTATAGACAAAAGATAACCTTGCCCTTTGAATATATCGATTCTTTATTAACTAGGCTGTTTAATGCAATGAAATGAGGCATTAGATTGAAGCCCATTTCAAGTGCTTTGAATAATCTTTAAAAGCTTGGAAGACCCTGGAAGGCGGCCTGACAATAATTGGCACACATTTGGAGAGAGTGCAGCTCTCAATTCGGATTCAGAACACAAACATGAAGTAATTTCCCTCCCCCAGGTCGCTGGACCCCAGCAGGCAGCTCCAGGAGGCAGCCCCTAGCCCACCCCTGAGCAGGCATCCCTGGCACCAGCTCAGAGCCGGGGGGGGGGATGTCATCCCCGGCATGCGGCAGAGGGGCTGGCCTCAGCCTGTGCCCCACGAGCCTCTTTGCTGTCTCTTTAAGGCTGAAACAAGAACGCAGTCAAAGGAACCTGATTGTCATTGACAGAAAAAAAAAAAGGTATTCACAAGTTTCTTTATGTTTTGAATAATTGTTCCCTGTTTTGCTCAGCAGAACAAGTAATTAAGATGACATTTGTGAGTACTAATTTGGATCACACTTACGTGTATGTGTTGGAGAGCTGCAAGCCAAAACATGCAAAGCCAGCCTTTCATTGAGGAGCAAATGAAAAATGCAGAATGAGATGGAGCCGGGGCACCAAAGACGCACAGGAGCCAAACAGGGCTGCAACAATCGGGTCCCCGGTGCTGACACTCGTCTCATCACTGCCCGCGCCTTTGGCTGCCCCTGCGTGCGGCCTGGCGGCGGGGCGGTGCACAGGGTCTGCACACCTTGGCCTGGACCTGGCCTTGACGCCGGGCCCCTCAGTCAGGGTTCAGGGTGCCCTGGCGTCCACCAGCAGTGCCTCGGGCTGGACCTTGTCCCAGCCTGACGACAGGGACAGGGGCTTGCGTCCCGCGTGGCCAGGCCTCCAGCTCAGGAGCAGGAGCTGAGGTCGGAGGGCTTGGGGCGGGGGCAGGGGTGAGTGAGCCGCCATGAGCCTCGAGGCCGTCTCTGAGCCACCGTGGCCCTGGGTCCCACCCACTCATGCTCAGATGTTCCGGGGGCATGTGGCATGCAGACAGCCGGCCTCAGGACCAGCGCCGTCTGCGCCCCTGCAGGAACCTCTCCGTGCAGCTCAGATGAGCGTCTGCGGGCAGATAGCCTTGGAGAAGGCTCCTGTACGAACTGCTCTTATCTTGGCCAAGAGAACTCTGGAATCCAGGGTGTGCAAATGATCCCCCAACCCGATGTCAGTGCTGCGTGTCGAGCCAGCCGTTCTAACAATCAAAACAGATCAAGTTACCCAAAGTGAAATTCACAGACAAGAAATACTTTAATTAAATATTGTGTAAAATGAACATTTTTATACAGTTAAATATCTGAAAAAAAATGTACAAATAAAACAATCTTATTGTAGGGTCTTCAACAGTAAAATCTACCATTTAGTGGAGCGCTCGGTTTTGAGACGATGACACCGTGAGGGCGACTAGGTACTCTAAGAACCAAACCAAGTGCAGGGTGAGCAGACTCACAAATGTCCCTAATGTGTACACATGAGCTTGTTTTTAGGTCAAACCCTTACGTATACAAAATAAAACGGAGGCAAGTGAGTTCCAAAGTGACGACTCAGGCCAGTCACAGGGCCAGAGTGTGACCGCTGGCCTCAGGGATGTTCCGATTCTTCCATCTAGTCCCTCGAATGAACACTTTTAAGTCTGGCATTGTTTTGTTTTGGTCTTTCTCAAGAGGATTTTAACAAGTCCCTCCTTTTTGTTTCAGATTTGATTTCCGCTGCAAAGCGTTGGCTGTGCTGTGTCCGCAAAGGGAAAAGAAAACGACCCTCCTGGTCTCACCGTGGGTTTGGCACCAACAGGTACAGTGTCGGAAGGAGGTCACTGCAGTTCAGAAAGCACAGACAGTGCTGTTGGGGTCTGACCACAGGAAAGGGCCTGTTAAAGGGAGTTCCGGATAAGGGGTGGCTGCAGGTCCCCGGGGACCTCTGAGTCTGGGCTGGGCTCAGGAGGATGCAGGACACAGCAGACCCAGATGCAGAGGGCAGTGACACGGGCCCTTGGGGCTTGTGCTTGTGAGTGTGTGCTTGTGTGTGTGTGTCACCATAAGTCTCCAAATGAAATATCGATTAACAATCGTGGTGTAAGCCTGTGATAAGATAGCACAAAGGTTCTTTAAAGAAGTCCACTTTTAAGGCATCGGAGAAGTTAATGTGGCAAACATTTTAATTAAAACATCAGAAGTAAATTTTATTTTAAACTTTAGGCCTCTGAATTTTTCCAGTAAACACGGTTCAGCTAAGTGGCAAAGTCATGGGTGGCAGCTAAAATGACTTTTTACATTCTACAAAAAAAATAATAATAAAAGGACACAGCCCCAAACGCTGTCGCCTCTTCGTGGCCGCCCCACATGCACGGAATCTACTGGGACTTGTCACAGCCGGGTGGCACCGTTTTTGTTTTGACTATACAACGAACTTTTTTTTTCTTCAAAAGTATTTGTTCAGATAACTTAAAAATAATATAAAAATAAACAATGAATTTGACTTTTCCTCAAAATTAAAAAAAAGGACAGAAAGCCTAAACAATAGCAAATTCTGGAAGTAGAAATGAAATGTAAGGACGCTGGGTTCACTGAACAGAGCGGATCAGACAAGCAGTTCTTGGCTGAATGCTCTTCCAGCATCACACACCAGGCCGTGATCGAAACCAACACAGACAAGGAAACGGAACCAAAAATGGCAGGAAAAGCAATGTACAAAATCTCGAAGATAAATACAATATTTATAATTGGTATGTTACAAAATAAAGTCCCTTAGCAACAGCAAGTGTTCATGGAAAAGTAAGTGTTGGATGGAGACCATTTCATTCCTTATAAGACGCATAAGGAATAAAACTTGGTTTTTTTTTTCTCTAAATATTTAAGTGGATCTGAAAAAAATTCAAGACAAGTGTATAAATATTTAGCTACAACTTTGGCAAAATCACAAAAGTCTACAATTTTATAACCACATACAAAACACATCAGGGAAGAGGATCTAGAAGTCAAAAGGACAACTTCTGGTACAAGAGACGTGGACCTCACAGTAGCCTAAGAATGCAATAGTATACAGTGCTAGCAAAAGGAGAAAAAATGTCGCTGTCACACTTGCTCAACAGGAAGCTCTAGCAGTGGGGATATTTAACCAACAGACAGTAGCATTTTCTTTTTCTCTGTCAGTGTGCTTGTTGAAGGCAAGAGAATTCAATATCAAAGTTACAATTTCTAACTACAATAAGTTACAAAGTTTCATTTCATTAAGATGAAGTTAAGCGCTGATACCCCCCCCCCCCGCCCCCCCGCCCCGCCCCCCCAGTTCTCCTAACCATATAGTCTTCCTTTCTTCCAGTTTGATGGCTCAGACCTCCTTGGCCCCCTTTTGTCACCACAAAAAAATATTTCACATTATAGAGATACACAACCATTGTGGATCTAAGTATGAGTACAGAAAAATGTCTGGAGGCGTTTTTCATCAGTGTTTTTATGATCATCAAAATGGTGCATTCACAAAGTTTCTCCCAACACAGAGCAAGTACTAGACATAGCCAAGACGGAGTCAGAAACTTTATACAAAATAGGCGTCGCTTTGTTTTCCTTATTCTCCAGGACTGAGAAATGTGAAAATATGAGAAAAGTTCAGTCAATAAAATGGAATTGTTCATGAAGGAGTAGGTTGTTTGCATGTTGATTCTTAACAGTTTAAATAAAATCTTTAAACAAAGTCTCTCGTAGCGTTTCGGCCGCTGCCGGCACACTGAACACGCCGCTCCGTCGGCGCCTCGTGTGTCCTGACGTGTCCCCTGAAGTCCGTCCTTGGACGCTGCTTGGTGGCAGGTAACAGCGCCCCTCACATGGGCGGGACTACCAGCCCAGACATAGCTGCAAGAGAGAGGTGGCAGGTCAGGGGCACCCTCGCCGGACGCGGGGGCCTCCCTGGGCTTCGGTCAGCGTGACAGTGGCTTTGCACGGCCCTCCACTAACCAGCCGTGGGCTCAGTTAAGGGCACCTACTTCACGGGGTGGGGGGGTGCACGTGGGGACAGACCCCATAGGCTCCTCCTTAAAGACCTCACGTGGCAAAGGGAAAGGCTTCCAGCCTTCTGCGTGCGAAGGGGCCGCCGCCCACACACCTCAGTGGCTGGCTTCTAGCAGACAGAGGTCCAGGCCCCCCGAGGCCACCTCTGTCGACAGAGGCGTGCCAACCTGGCCACTCCTATGATGCCAGCCACGGCCGGCTCTCAGGCCGGGGGGCACCCGGGCACCACTCTCACTCCCTACGTGGACTGGGCATGCCTCAGGCTCCCCTCTGCTCTCAGCCCCTGCCCTGGACCTGCTGCTGACCGCTCCGTATCGTAATGGTGAGTCGCGGGCTGGCCAAGATCAAAGCCACCACAGCCCACCTGGTTTGCAATCGCAGGGCCAAGGGCCCTGACAAGACAGAAGTCACAGCTCCGCGTGTAGGGAGCATGTCCTTTCTCTTCTTGGAACAGAGAGAGAACTTATGCTGAGATGCCAAGTGCAAGGATGCTTCCCAGTGAACTCCTGGTGCAAAGGTAATTTAAAACCTTTTTACTTTAGTGTTGTTTAATTTTTGTCAAGAGTGATTGTTCTCATTAATTTATGTATCACATATTAATACATTTGGTTCATGTAGTGATGGGAGCTTCAATTTCTCAGTTCATTAATTTCAACAATATTAATTTATCTCCGACTCACCGTTACAACTTTATGGTTTGGAAGACCCGTGTGTGTACACACGGCTTACGCGGTGCCACCACTCAGTGGGCCTTGGCACCACGTGGACGGCAGGCAGGGCCACGCACCCGGCCACCTGCCCCTTCGCCCCTGTGCTCTGGGGACTGCAGCCGGCTCACAGGCCAGTCGGCGGCCCTTCGGGGCTGGGCAACCCTCTCACACTAACAGGTGTGGTGCAGACAATTATTTCAAATCACTGATACCTTTCCAGTTCCTTTTTTGAGCATTAGTTCATCAAAGTGAAATATGCCACCGACTTCACAAAAGGGCCAGTTTGTCTTCTCCACGGTAGCGTCCTCAGCACCCAGCAGAGAGCCTGGCACATAGTAGGCGCTCAGTAAATACTGGTTGAACGGGTTCAGTGTTTTTTTAAAGGAGTAACTGGATTTGGTTTTCACCGGGAGGAGCATATACCAAAGGAGATGTCTGAAGAGGCCAGATGGCGGCCACTCAATCTCAGGGCCTGTGGGCCTCAGTCACTCACCAAGAGCTGCGTGCAAGCTCACGCGGCCCCGCCTGCCACTGCCCAGAGGGCCCCGGCCCCGTTTGCAGGCAGCCGTGCCAGGCGGGGCCTCCAGCGGCCCTCGGGCGGGCTCTGCTCCCTCTGGAGTCTTTGAGAGCAGTCGCCTGGAGAGACCAACTCCTGTCCAGCGCTGGCTCAGGCACAGCCCCGGGTCTCCAAGGACAGCACGGCCTTGGGGGCCCCGCGGTCCATTAGACCGGGCTGAGAATCGAGGCTGGGGCTCGGGACCGCGCGGGCAGGCCCAGGTCAGGCAGGGGCTGCAGGCGGCACCGCAGCCCGCCACCCAGGCCTGAGGCTGTCCCGCGGGCCCCACGGGCAATGGGGGCTGGTGGCTCTCGCTGCTGGCTCAGCAGGGCAGAAGGTGGGCCCTGTGGCCTCCACCGCGGCCCGTTTGCTTTCCCTGTGGTTCTCCACTCCCTGCGGGCATGGGCTGCTTTTACCACGAGGACACGGAAATCGTCTCGGAAAGATGGGAAAATGGGTTTTATCAACCAAGAGGAAGCCTCTGCTTGCGGGGGCTTATCAAGCGGGGGTCATTCCTAGGCACACCCAGTGGTGGGTGGGGGGCTGTGTCGCCTGGTGGGGACAAAGGAGAGCATGCAATGGCCAGGGCTGCCCTGCCAGGGGCCCCAGGCGGGCCAGGGGGCAGGCCGGAGCTCCCGCCCCCAGGGAGAGACCCGCAGGGCCCCGGGGGGCCGCCCGGGCCACAGCATCGGGCTGGCGTGCGCCCTCACCTTGCAGTCCGTTCCCGTTGGCGCTGGTGCAGGAAGGAGGAGGGGAGGCTTGGGGCCGGACCACGGGCGCGAAGGCGCTCTTTTGTTTCACTGCAGAGATGACATTGGCAGGTGAGAATGAGAAAATGCCGTGTGTACTGCTACAGTTTGAAGGGAGGGTGACCGAAGAGGCTGCCATGGTGGGGCTGGACGGCACTACTGTAACAAAGCAGATATGTCAGGACGCGCGACGCGGCCCCGCGACAGAGCGCCCCGGGCCTGGCCTGAGCCTCGGGCCACAGAGCAAGCATGGGATGTCTCTGGCTCGGCCACTCTCGGGACAACAGGCACCATCTAACGCTTGCGTGGACTTTGGTTTCCAATTGGGCAGCCCCGGTTTGGTGCCGATTCAGTTTGGGTTTCGCCGTGTGACCGCGCGTGGCCCGCTTCCGGCCCGCTCCCGGCGGTGACGCGGATGCCCAGCCTCCAGAGCCACCCTTCCTTTATCCAGCAGCTCACACCACAGAACATCCAAGCAACGCACACACGCGACTGCAGCGCATATGAATCTGTGTGATGACGTGTGACAAAAACAGACACTTACTGCCGTAGGGAGAGTTAGCGGAGGAGCCATTAAGAAATCCAGGCGAGCCCGGGACCCCTAGATTGGCCATGGCGCCACTTCCGTATCCATTCATGCTAGTGCTGACTGTGCTGTAATTGGACTGCTGGGGAGTACTGCTCGGCGCGTATCCTCGCGGGGACACGCTGCTCGTGTTGCGACTGTAGCCGACTGTTGGACCCCCCCCCCCGGCCAAAAACAACGTTATTATCAGGGAGAAACACTGGGGGGGGGGGGCGTTCCCCGCAAGCCTCCGTTGCCTATCAACCACTACGAAACGACCCTACGCCTTCCTCCAGCCCCAGCGCCTCTCGCCAGCTCCGACGACCTTGCCACGCCAAGCCCTGCCTGAGCATCCTGGCCCCGGCCCGTCTCCAGCGGCCTCAACAGCCGGCCCACGCGCACGCACGCTTCGATCTAACCGTCGGTTGCTTTCGCGTTTCTGTTTAGAA
>CM044318.1:85775000-85815000 GCA_024291935.2 Okapia johnstoni
TGCTCCAAATGCCCCCTGCCCACCAGTGAAGGCCCCGACGGGCACCTGGTCACCTGTGCTGCCAACACCAGCGAGCGAAGCTGAGAGGGCTGTCCAGTGGGGTCTGGCAGGAGGATGGGTGGGGAAGGTGGCCCTGGACCCCCCCAGAGACCCCTGCCTGGGCGTCTTCCCCAAGCTCACCCGGCCTCAAACCCAGTGTTCACACGGGCCCACCACGTACGTATGGCCTCCTGACTGTGGGGGTTGCAGAGCTCAGTGGCCCAGCCCGCACGGCCGGGCCTGGACTGAGGCTGGCAGCCCCCCGGTGATGGCTCTGCAGCCCCCGGGCCTTCCCTGGGGGGAGCGCACCCTCAGGAACAAAACCCCTCCGTGAACTGCTCTGCATCTGAAAAAACATCTCTCCCTGGCCCCCCAGATCCAACCGTGAATACCTGACATCCCTCGCTAGCATGTTCACAAATTAAAAAGGAGCCTAATGATATTGCTTATGTTCATGCTGAGCATTAAAAAGGTAATGTCTAAAAGGTTTTATTGTGTTAATAAAACTCAGAGGTGGTCAAGACCTGGGAGAACGCAGGGGTGGAATATAAAATAATCAGTCATAATGTTATGACTTCATTTTTCATTTTGCGTTTTCAACTCTGCCTTGAAAACCAGAGAGGGCTTGTAAAGAGAGAAAGAGACAAAATTATATCAAAAGAGAGGGGAAATTATAAGCTTGACTTATCTTTAATGTTATACATCAAAATGAAATTCCTGTGATATGTGGCGTGTGCATAAACAGACCAACGTTTGTCTTTGTTGAATTTAAATGAAAAGTCCCCCTAGATATTAATATGTGGACTTCATTTGTCAGCCTGCTAAGTCAGGGACTTACAACAAAAGCTTTGTAAACAAAAGATTAAACTGAATCGAGCTTCAGAAAATGAAAGGAAAACAAGAGTCAAGTAATCACAGATCAGACCAGGGCTGCCTAGACTGAGATCGGCCCGGGCTACTGGGGTGGAAAAGGCTTAATTGAACCGTTTCATTACGAGGAAGTTTATGTCCCCCTTGCAGAATCCAAAATATGTGCACCCGAGAAGCCTTTCTTTTCCTCCTTTAAAAACAGGGGTCTGCGGAGATGACAACACAAACCTGGAGATGGCGCGGCCCCTCTGGCCCCCTCCGCCCAGCTCTGCTCCCGGCCGGGCCGGCTCCCACACCTGTCGGTCGGGCTGCGGGCGAGGGTTTGGGGCGTCTGGAAGCCCTCCTCCCCAGAGCACCTCCTACCCCAAACCGGAACCAGCCGCCACTTGCCCTTTTACTAACCTTGGGTAACCTTTCGGGATCACCCGGATGTCTCGGGATCACTTTCTGCAACCTCTGAAAGCCGTAATCTATGGTTGGTTCATTAAGGGCTGTAACAGGACACAGAAATGCAGGTCAGGTTAATTACTTTTATGTCATCCATTACTCGTTTATTGCACGCTTACAAATAAATGTGTGATTCTCCTTTTCTGACACTCTGGAAGGCAAGGCCCCCAAACCCCGGTTCTGTCCTGAGGAACAGGCTTCCCCTTTTTTTATGCACAGAAAAGCAAGGATTATTTCTAATCTATAACTAGGCTGGGAGAAAGTCGAAGGGTTACTCAATATATTGTAAAAATGGGCGCACAGTCAGGAAGTTGCCAGTCTCAGGGCCATATACAGCCATCACCGTGGCCGCGATCGCTGTCTACCTCACGCGCGAGGCCTTCCACACCGGCCAGGGATTTATGGGAACTTGGCAATTATGACATATGTCCAGCTATTGCTAGCTTCAGATTTATCCCTGTGGTCCTTTTTTGTCTAGCATACTGCCTGAGCACAAACCAGGCAGGAGGAGCACTTACTCTTGCAAAGCTGTAATAATCTGTGAATGGCTGACTACAGACGGATGTGGGCACTATCATTCCACCAGCCCCACAAAATTGCCGGCCACAAATAGTAATTAATCTTTTTATCCCTCAAATTGTAATTTTGACTATGAACTGTGCGCGGCCATAAATCAGCGGCCCGCACGCTGTGTACAGTGCATGAATCACAGCCGGGCTCGGTCCGACTGCAGCCTCTGTGTTTAACAAGCTTTATAAGGAGCCACTGGGCTTTATTATGGCTCTGCCCGACTCCAACAAAAACTGAGCCCGGGGCCGGGACGCGAGTTCAGATGAAAATACTTATTAGAGCACATTACTTCTTGATGTAGATATCGTTTTCCGGGGAGCAACGCCACGGTGCACGGCGCGACATAAATCAGGGGGCTTTCTGAGACTAATAAGACCCGCCGCCATCTATTCATTACTCAGCCCGCAATTCGGGCCATCACTCATTAGTCAGCGGGTAATTTGATGATTAACACCACCCAACTCAGCGGGTCCGCGGAGCGCCGGGAACACAAAGGCGGCGGCTCGGAGGAGCGAGGTTAGAGGCCGCCTTTGAAGGCGCTTTCCGGAATAATTGGTCACCGTTATCCTCGAGTGCTCGGGCGCCGGTGTCAACACCCTCGGCGGGTCTCGGCAGCGCGGCCGCTCCGCCGGAAGTGGAGGGCCGCGGTGCGGCCTGACATTCCATCATACACGCCGCGGAGACAAAGGTCCGCACAGGAATGTGAAGTAAGACATTTTCTTGTTAATAAAGCATTGATCCGACATATTGATTTTCCATGACATGGCTTTTGCTGCGATTCTGCCCTCCTTTTTCTTTGCAAATAGTAAAGCTCCTCAGAATGCCTCGGCGAGTGTGACACGGCAAAATTCCTAACTCTCTGTGATGTAAATTCTATATGTGTAAAAGCACTTCATAATCAAACCATTAATCATCAGAAGCTGTCAGGCGAGACTTGGGGGACAATTTGTCATGTCCCTGCCTGGGCCGGGACGAGGGTGTCAGGAAAAGTGCAGGCCGGGCGGACGGGCCTCACCCAGCCAGCGGGCCCTGAAAGGATTCCACAATGTCCCAGGTCTCCCGACCAGGGGACAGGAAAGATGGCCCAGCGTCCTCTCTCAGGGGCCAGGTCCCTCCTCCCCCCAGCTCACCGCCATGCCTGCTGGACTTAATGAATCGGCCCGGTGAAAGGTGATCCGAACACAGAGCCGGGCGGCCGCTATTGATTTCATGCAAATGCCCTGACAGGTGATAGACGCTTTAAAGCAAGCTTTCAGAAGCTTTATGACTTGTAATAACCGTGCACTCTCATTCCGGGAGAGACATCCCTGATGCTTCAGCCGGACTGATATCCTCCTCCTAGGACCAGAAAAGATTCCCAAGCAGTAGAAACGAGAGGGCCCCGCTCGCCTCCCACTGCAGCCCAAGGAGCGTCCACGTCGTGAGCGCCCCGCTGAAAGCAAGGCTGGACGTTGGGAGATGACATGTCTCGGTACAACCGTGGGTCTCTCCAGGCCGGACCCAGCGAGGGGGACCGGAGGGGCTGCAGTTGCAGCTGGAAATCCCATCGGGGGCTTCACTAGGGAAGCCCGAAGGACTTACATGGAAGACTTAGGAGAAGAAGCCCCGTGATGCGTGTTCTCGGTTCGGGGCGGGGGTGCTTTGATCACTGAGGGTGGGGTGGCCCGCCTCTGCGCCTCTGGGAGCAGCTGCCGTCGGCGGAACCGACCGGCGGACTTCCGAGGCCGGAACCCCCCCAGAGCCCCCGGCCCCGCGCCGGGCAAGAAGGGGAGTCGCCCAGGCGTCCCTGGCACAGTCTACAACTGGAGGAGAAAACAGAAGCCCCTCTGCACATCTGATACATGGTCCGTGTGTGGAGTTTACAAGGAGGGCCCGGCCAAGCCAGGCCACGGCTCCGCACGTCCAGTCACAGAGCAGCGAGCCAGGCCAATCAATACCACTTTCCTGTTTTAGAACTGGGTAATTATGAGGGGGAGAGATTGCCTGACCTTTCACCTGCACTGCATTACTTTGCTGATATTAAGATAAATTGCCTGATTTTGGGTAAACATATGCTGCGATTCAAGCTGTCAGCACTGGTTTGCTCAGGGGTAATTTGTATTGATCTCCCAGCTCCTGCCCAATTTTGCTTACTGACCTCGTGGATAATTAGAGAAGGAGCCTTGGGTGAGCTCGAATCGGGACGAAGAAGAAATATGAAGAAGAATAAAGCAAATTTGTTTTATGTTAATATTTGTAGGTCCTCCTCCGGCCCTCACATCTGTCAGCATCAGGAGAGCCGTAAATTAATGGACTTGATTCCTGAGCAGTTTATTCCCAGGAATTATTTAGCTGCGTGCTTAGTCTCTGAACATGTGTCACTGGGTTAAATTAATTTAAACTCTGCCTTAAACACAACAAAAACAAATGTTATTTTCTGCTGAAGGGGAAAAAAAAAACCAAGACACTTCTCAAAATGTATTACCAGCATCCACCTTTCTGCGGGGATTTCCACGCCCATCTGTGTCGGAGAAGACGAGGTTTACAATAAACCACGCCCCTGACCCCCCCGCCCCCCCAAAAGTAATTAGTGCCCATTATTTGTTCTGAATTCAAATCTTGCGAAGATGGGCTGCTACATGTAAAAAAGATGAATGCAGGCACAAAATTATATCATTTAAGATATGTCAGACTATAAGGCTGTTGTATCAAAAGTCATAAAACAAATCTCCCTTGTGAAATATCTCTTTATTAACCATGCCATAAGATATTAACATTCCTCATTTAGTGGAGGGCCTTTTATCTGTTTCAAATACATTATTCGTCCTTTTAGAGATAAACTGTATTAATATCCATTTGAGTAGGCTACCGCGGCCTAATGCATAGTAATTTTTGTTGGAGAGCTTTTATTTTAGAATAAGAAAATTACACAGCAATAAAACCTGAATGAACCAGAAGCTAGAATAGCCAGGAATCACATTCCATGCCAAATGGGGCAGGCAGGCAGCCTGTGAAAGGCCAGATACCCGGGCTCTGGTGTGCAGGCCAGCACCCAGCGCGGGTCACACAAATAGAGGCTGACACAGCGGCACAGACTCAATGATTCCCGCACGCAGGAATCGCCTACAGCTCGCAAGGATCCACATTTAAATATATTTGAGGGTACTGGAGTTAATCTTGTTACTTCACATGCATTAAAGTCCTAACAGAAGAAGCATTCTAAATATTTAAGTCATGCCCGTGTACTGGGGGATTAATCATACCGCAATTGATAAAATTTTAACGGTCTGTGATGTCAGTTCAAGTTGGGATTGCCGGAGCTAATGTGGCAGCAGAAAATGGCATCAGGCTCCGAGCTGCAGCTGCGGCCAGAGCAGCTCCAACTGGCCGCTGCAATTAGGAACGCACCATACCGACGGGCGAGAGGCAGTAGAATTTTCTTTCTTGTGACATGCATAGTTTCAGTCTCCATTTTGACGGCTTAACCTTCTTTGTCAGCCAGCCCTGCCCTGTGGTCTGTGCTAATCTCTTACACCGAAACGTATGTGATTATTTTATTAGACTTGAATAGCAAGTCCGCTAATGGAGAACTGTCATCCAGTGAAGCCAGGGGGCATCCTTGGGGCCTCTGGGCTGGTAACACAGAAACAGAATTTCAGGGTGGACCGTGTTATGTTCGGGGCCAGTGGGTGTTTTCTGAAAGTGAGAAAGTATTCGCTCAGTCACGTCCGACTCTTCTGCGACCCCATGGACTGTAGCCCCCAGGCTCCTCTGTCCATGGGACTTCCCAGGCAAGAACACTGGAGTGGGTTGTCATTCCCTTCTCCAGAGGAAGTGCCCGACCCAGGGATCGAACCTGGGTCTCCTGCACTGCAGCAGACTCTACTGTCTGAGCCACCTGGGAAGCCCATTTTCTAAAAGAGCACCTCTCTTAGAAGGAAAACAGCCAAACCAACTGCCTCTAAATCCATTTCATCCACTCACCATTTATTAAGCAGCTACTACATGCCCAGGGCTCCGCTGTGGAAAACCTGCCCCCAAAGACATCAGGAACAGCAGCCCCAAGCAGACCTGACCCCTTATTCGTGCTGCTGCTGCTGCTTTGATGGGCCACCTACCCAGGGCGCTGGGATCCCCCCAACCACCCCCAGGCCTGGAGGCACTCTGGCTGCAAACAGGGACTGGCCTGGGGAGGGAAGGAGGGGTCGCAGTGACAAGGCTGAATTGTGATGGCAACCTTCCGACCACCCCTGCCGGGGGCACCTGGAGACCAGCCCAGCCAGCGAGCAGGGCCACCGACTCTAAGTACACCGAGACTAATTGTTCCTACAGACACTGTTGTGCTTTTAAAGCAGCATCATTAGCGCACAAGGGGGATACCCAGGTAGGAAACTCGCCGCCTTTAGCATCGCCTCCATTTAAACCCAAGCCCAGTGAGCAAAGAAAGATACAAGAAGTTTCAGGTTTAGCACAAATTTCCCTTCTGCCTGAAAAACCTGCCTACAACAATAAAAACAGGAAGACATTCATTTGCTTCATTCCAGCTGCTGGTTGCAGCTATTAAATGAGTTCCAGTTTCATTTCAATAATGATCATCTTCCTGTAACTTCCCAATCATGCATTTGTCATAATGCAGTAATTTTCTAGCTACAAACAGATCCTCATAATGAGGCAGTTTTTCACATTAGCAACATAACTACATAATAAGAACATCTGCAGTTCCTTTTCCGAGGGACAAGAACGCACTTCAATTAAGGCGATGGGGATTGTTAAATAAGATATAGTATATTTTACTAACAGGGATACCCAGACCCTGCCCCGACAGACTGCAGCCCTTCAGTGTGCCTGAATGAACACAGGTTGTAATGTGTAAAAATTAAATAAAGTAAAATTAAATTGCTCAATACAAAGACATCCCTCTAGAGGGTGTTAGTGATTTCAGTGACAAAGTGCTATTTGCTGACAAGTAGTTTACACATTAACCAGCTGAATCCAAGGGGGAAAAATGCCAATAGCAATTATATCACCTTGAGGTTATTAAATGTCCTACTGATAAGTAACTAGGTGAACTTGACCAGGTGATAAAGACTGCTGTGAGCAAATGATTGTGCACTGAAGAATGTGGCTCCGTCCTGCTGTTTCTCCAGATAGCTTTCCTTTCAAAAATGACTGTATAAAAAGTTGCATTAAAAATGTGTGGCCACGGCAGACAAAACTGGTATTTAGCTCCCCCGCACCTCACCCTGCCAGAGCGCCTCCTCCACTCCACCTCAAAAACATGACACAGGCTGCAACCGCCTGGTTTTTCTCCCCTTTTTTAGGCTTTAAAATGATGCTAAGTTCTCCACTTTATCATCAACTGTCTCCTCCAAGTGCATTTCATCTATAAGAAATTCAGATGCTCGGGAAATTAAAATTTCAAAGATCTGCTGCAAAAAAAAAAATCAATGGGGCGAGATCAATGCTCATAGAAATTTCATGAACTTTGAACTGATCCGGGCCTGATGATGAGAGGTGGCTGGAGTTTCAGGCGGCTGATGGCTCCTCATGCGGGCTGCACAGCCGAGAGGAGGGCCACGTCGGAGGTGGGTTTCTGCTTTCATATTTTGTCCAACAAAAAAAATTAATTTTTGCCTATTTCAGCAACAAGCAAAGAGAGAAAAGGCAGAGACTGCCTCCCCCCCACGCGACGCACAGCACCCCCACTTCTGAAGAGCCCCTCACGCTCCGCACATTAACGCAGCCACGAGATGAAATCGGTTCCCTTAGCAGCCGATTGCAGGTGCAAATTAATATTGTAAAATGAAGGTCGATGCACGGACGGGGCCAGATCAATAGCGGCTAAATTATCGTTGCGTTTTCCTCCTCATTCAAGATGAGTTGTGTTTTCCTCTCAAAGTCAATACTTTGCAGCTTTTCTCATTAATTTCTCAATAAATTTGGCAATGAATTTCAATCACAGAACTCGGCAGGGTGAGCTGGGCGCCGCGGCGTGCATGGGGAACACAAAGGCCGTGGCAGGTGGGCATCACGCGCCAGGAGACGCTGCCCCCAGCCGGCCTGGGCACGGCAGCACCAGCCCGCTCTGACACCCTGAGCGCCAGGCAGCCGAGCCCCAGTCCCCACACTAAAGGGGCCTGGCTTTTCTGGCGGCTCGCCCGCAGTGGCCCTGACAGCCCGCGGGGCGGCTTGCGCCCACCCCAGGTTGGCCTCTGCTTCCGGAGACTCCTTCCCGGAGCCCCTCCAGCCCAGGGTACCTGGTGTCGCCAGGACTTCTGAGCACGCAAGAGGTGCCACACTTGACTTCTCATTGGAAGTTGGGCCCACTCGCCGCTCTGGAGGGGTGCTCCCATGCCCGGCCCAGGGCCTCCCTGCACAGCTCCCCAGCGCTGGCAGTGCCCGGTGGCTTTGTGATGGAATATCAGACCAGAAAAGGGGACAGCGCATCTCCCTTGTTCCCCAAATAATACCCTTGCTGACACCACCGGATGGCATTCAAACAGTCCCGTTTACATACCTCAAGGAATACCCTGGACGATCACTTTGTAGTCACGTCCAAACCATGCCCACAGAGCCCAGGCCTGCAACTCAGGAAGACTGAGGCCCGGGCTGTCAGACGCTCCCCCTTCTCTGGGCACTCGGCCCCCAGGGACAGGGACTCCCAAGACACACTCCCCAAGGAGGCAGGAGAGGGGGGCCCGACCACCTCCACCCCTCACATCCCCCACCTCGGTTCCAGCCAAAGCAGTCTCTCTCCACGGGTAGAAGGGTCTGAACAAAAGGGAAGGAGAAGGTGGCGAACGGAAACCGTCCTCAAGAATAAAGTGCACGGACGATCCAGGTCACCCGCCTCTCGGGAGAAAGCCTCCAGCCGGCCCATGTGCTCGCCCTCCCAACAGAACGCTCTGCGGAGGCCCTTCCAGGCCACGCATCCGCACACGGAGTCAGCGCGACACCGCAGTCCAGAGGGAAGCTGCGGGGCGGCTCTGGAATGACCCCCACCCTCACCACGGCTGGAGGTGGCCCAGCCCCCAGGACCTCTCCCCTCCCCTCCCGTGTTCCAGAGGTGGCCCCCAGGGCACACTCCCCAGCCCCCTCGTTCACATGCTCCTCCTGGAAAGCCGTCACCCCGAGTCACAGCACCTGCCCTACTCAGCGCAGGTACATAGCATGTGCTCCATTGTAACGACGAAGGACCACGGTGACCCCGGGGACTTCTGAAAATATGAGACCCATGGAGAAGGTTTTTTCCGTTTCTGACTTGGAGAAGCCAAAGTGAGCACAGCGTTTCCCGTATGTCCACCCAAAGACTCGCTCACGAGTATTTCACAGCAGCATTGCTTGGCGTATAGTCGGCCCTCCGTATCCACAGTCCTAAACCCTCAGATCCGACCAAGCGCAGCTACGACTTTGGATACGAAGGACCACGCTGCAAGGGGCCCGAGCGTCCATGGATTTGGTCCTGGAACCCGTCTCTCCAGCAGGCCCCAAGCAGGGACCGTGCCAAGTTGAATGGATGATTCGACGTCACAGCACAAGGGGAGACCACTCAGCCGCACAGAGGAAGGAAGCGCAGCGCGGGGACCATGAGTGAGCAGAGGCTCACACAGGACCACGTGCTGGACGAGTCCACGGACACGAACAACCCGGACGGGCGGACGCACAGAGACAGGAAGGAGGGCGTGGTTGCCGAGGCTCGGCAGGGCAGGAACGGGAGAGGGGCTGCTGACAGCTGCTTGGGTGCGTTTGTTACGGAACGTTCTTCCATCGGTGGTCGCACAACCTTGTGACCCTCCTAAGAACAGCTTAACTGTGCACGTGGATGGGTGAATTTCAGGCTGTGACTTACATTTGGACACAGAACAGAATCTGAAGTGACACACACGCCCGCCAGGCCTGCGCCCAGGGAAGGCCTTTCACGGTCTGAATGTTGTCAGAGGGGAGTCTGGCATTTGTGTAAAACATCAGAGGCCAAAACTGGGGTGAGCAGGCCCCCATTTGGGGGGAGGGGCCTGGGGAAGAGACCCCGCTACTCAGGGAGAATCCGCTGGCCGCCCTCAGTCCCCACGGAGGCATTTTCAACTCCCGGTTTTTCAAGGTGAATAAAGAAGAAAAGCAAGGTGCTAAGTCAGAGCCTTTAAAGACAGCACCAAGGTCAATGTAAATACTGACATGGCCAAGAAGAGTCCCTGAGCACAGGATTCCGGGTTATGTCTCTTAAGTAACACAGTCCTGTTTCCTCCTAAGGGGCCCTGCAAACTCCCAAATGTGTGGGGCTCAGAAGGCCTCTGGGACCTCACCCGCCCCCGGGCCCTGCCACCCTGCCCAGACTTGCTCCCCCCAGCTCCCCCACTCCCAGGCTCAAGCTCTGCCCTGTGCCTAGAGACCCCCGACCTGCCTGGAGACCCCCGACCTGCCTGGAGACCCCCAACCCGCCTGGAGACTCCCTGACCCACCTGGAGCCCCCACCTGCCTGGAGACCCCCCAACCCGCCTAGAGACCCCCGACCCACCTGGAGCCCCCCACCTGCCTGGAAACCCCCACCTGCCTGGAGACCCCCACCTGCCTGGAGACCCCCCCAACCTGCCTAGAGACCCCCAACCCACTTGGAGAACCCCCAACCCACCTGGAGACCCCCCGACCCACCTAGAGACCCCCAACCTGCCTGGAGATCCCCCCCAAACCACCTGGAGCCCCTGACCTTCCTGGAGAACCCCCAACCCACCTGGAGACCCCCTGACCCGCCTAGAGACCCCCAACCCGCCTGGAGAGACCCCCCCCAACCCACCTGGAGACCCCTGACCTGCCTGGAGACCCCCCACCTGCCTGGAGACCCCCCCAACCCACCTGGAGACCCCCGACCCACCTGGAGACCCCCTGACCCGCCTAGAGACCCCCGACCTGCCTGTAGACCCCCTGACCTGCCTGGAGACCCCCGACCCGCCTGGAGAACCCCCAACCCATCGGAGACCCCCCGACCTGCCTAGAGACCCCCGACCCGCCTGGAGACCCCCCGACCCGCCTGGAGACCCCCGACTTTCCTAGAGAACCCCCGACCCACCTGGAGAACCCCCGACCCGCCTAGAGACCCCCAACCTGCCTGGAGACCCCATCGACCTGCCTGGAGACCCCCCGACCCACCTGGAGACCCCAGACCCGCCTGGAGACCCCCACCTGCCTGGAGACCCCAACCTGCCTGGAGACCCCCACCTGCCTGGAGATCCCCCAACCTGCCTGGAGACCCCCCGACCCGGCTGGAGACCCCCAACCTGCTTGGAGACCCCCAACCCGCTGCTGAGGTGCAGCCCGCCTGCCCTGGGCACGCTTGTCCACAGGGGCTCCTCCCACAGCCACTCCTCTCCTCGGAGACCCGAGCCCCTTCCAGGACTTCATGGCTGTTGCTTCTCATCCTCATCCTTGTTAGGCTCTGAGCTGCTGGAAGGGGCGCAGAGCCAGGCCCCAGGCTGCCCACATGAGGCCAGCTGGGTCCCCCAGGGGAACCTGGGGAAGCACGCCGCACCCCCAGCACCTACGAGACGCAGGGGGTCTCTGGCCTTCCCTGGTCACCTGCGGAGAACCTGGCCCAGGTGGGCCTTGGGGAGATGCTGACTGCGGGAAGCCACAGGTTAATTCCGTCGTGTGGACACAAGGCCTCCACACCCCACCCTCGACGCCCAGCTCCCCTGAAAGACCACTGCTGCCCACGGCGTTTCCTGAGCGCAGAGGGGGCCAGCAGTCAGGGTGGCAGGGGCGGTGGGCGGCGTCCACCACCCCGGGCCTGTCTCCGGGGGGGACTCACGGGCAGCATGCGTGAGGCTGCAGCCCCAGCACCTCGCACCCTGTAGCTCACTCTAACGGGTCAGCTTTCAAAACCACCTCCAAGTTCACCAGCGACGAGCACTCACGGCAAACCGCCTCCAGAGTGGGGCTCGTGCGGCCTGATGCCACGAGGGCCACGAGCGCCCTGGGTGTGTGGTCATCCCCACGGGCTCACGGGCGTCCTGGGCTGGGGACGTGTTAGGGAAAGGCGCCAGGCTAATCTTCAGAAGCGGGCGGAGGTGACGGTCGGGCCTAAAGCAGCCGGCTGGTCCCCGGCATCAGGCGCACGGATTCTGAGACTGGGCGGGACAGCCCTGCCACCCCCAGGGCTGAGACCCGGAAAGGCCCAGGGGGTCCCAGGCAAGAGGAGTCCCCCGGGAGGATGAAAAGGACTGAAAAGATGGGAAGAAACCTGGCCGAACTCCCCCACCTCCAAGCGCTCAGAGGCCGTGACTGTGGTCCTCAGTGGTCAGTGGTGCTCGGAGTGGAAGAGGGTCAGGCCGGTGGAAGGCCGGCCCACTGACGGGGCTCACCGTGTCGGGAGGTGGGGTCTCCGCATGTGGAGGTGCAGGAAAGGGCCCTCAGGAAAGCTGGGAAGGGCGGTGTCTGGGGGGATGATGGACCCACCGCCAGGCTGCACCTTTAAGGAACGTCCCCCAAAGATGATTTATGTCCACAAGTCCCAAGATGGGCAGTGGCCCACGGTCTCCATGGGAGACTGTGTGTCTCACACTCAACACCCTCTGTAATGAGTCTTTTGGAGCACACATGCCCACAACGTGCACCCAGAGCCCTCATGCAACCCAGTGACTACAGGCTCTTTAAGAGCATTTGGAAACGTCTGTGTATTTCTGGGGGTGGAGCATACAGCTCACACCCCTGATGAAGATGTTCCATGTGTTGCTGTGTTATTGAAAAGCCATTCTAAGAAAGAGTGATTCAGCTTGCATTTTCTATGGAATAGATTGAATAAAAAAGGCCCAACCAATTCAAATGATAGTTTTTTTTAAATGTCCTTTTTATCAGGTTGAGCTTTTGGGATCCAAGCCTCAGCCTAGAGCCTAAAGTGAAAGTGAAAGTCACTCAGTCATGTCCAACTCTTTGCAACCCCATGGACTATACAGTCCATGGAATTCTCCAGGCCAGAGTACTGGAGTGGGTAGCCTTTCTTTTCTCCAGAGGATCTTCCCAACCCAGGGATCAAACTCAGGTCTCCTGCATTGCAGGTGGATTCTTTACCACCTGAGCCATAAGGGAAGCCCCAAGACCTTCCCAAAACAAAGGTTTCAAATGAAAACCTGGGCAGCCCTGGACCCCAGGGCACCCGCTCGGGCCGCAGGGATGTGGAGGGAGGAGGCCCGCGGCCCCTCAGAGGGCGGACAGGACTGTTCTTCCTTCTCTCCCGGGACCACAGGCTGGCCTGCTGCTTCTGCTCCTGGTCAGCAGAAGGCCCACAGCTTCCTTGGCGGGCTCTCCGCTGAGACGGCCGTGCATCCCGCTGCTTCCCTGGTCTCCCCCCCGGACGCAGTGGGAGATTCTCTCCCCAGGGGACGCCTGGGCCGCACCATGCGGACGACACCAGGGGGCCCGCCCTTTCCTCTGCGGCCCCGAGGAGCCCCACCAACGGCCCCAGAGACGACCTGGTGGTCTGCTCACCCTCCCCGCCAACAGGGACAAGCTCATCCTCTGCCCCCGACTCGCAGCCAAGGACAAGCAAAGGTGGGTGGGGCGGCCGAGAAATCCTGCTGGAGTCGTGTGTTGTCTGGGGAGCTATCTCAGCTCTCGGGTCCTGAAGGGGTCTCCCCAAGCTGCTTTTCCACTTGACCGCCCTCACGTTAAAAGCAAGTCTGTCTGTCCTCCAGGGCGGCAAAGGTTGCCAACTGACACCCTCTGCCTGGTGAGCGGGGACCAGCGATAGCCCTGGGTCTGCAGGGTCCCCGCTACAGCCAGGAATGCCCGGGGGAGCTGCTGAGAGCCGCTGGGCCTTCCTGGCCGGGACGGGGAGCCTACAAATCACAGACATGGGCTGAAAGCATCCCCCAAACCCCGAACCCGAAATGCAAACACCTCCCCCACATCCACCTCCGTGGTCAAAAACTGATCACCAAAATAATCAGGTGGCTTACATTTAAGGGGAAGGAACGCGTGAGCAAGCAGTTTAGCAAAGTAAAAACAGTATGATGTGTGGGAGGCAATTAGGAATCGTCTGCTCTGTGGATACAAGTAATCTGTTTGAGAGGCACTGGGCTGGGAGACAGCGGGTCGGTGTGGCAGTGGTCGAAGGGTATCGACTCCGCTGCGTGCCATCGGCTGTTGACAGAATCACGTCTGAACGCACACACAAGAACTTTAAAATACTTCCGAAACGCCTGCGCCCTTCGAGAGGCGAGGCCACGTGTGGGTTAGGTAGTGGAAGTGTGCCAAAGGACGTGGTGGCCCCCGGGGCGAGCCGACAGCCACCCCTGGTGCCAGACAGCTCCCGAGACAGAGCGAGCGCCCCTCCCTTCCCCGACATGTTGCCAGTGTTAAGCTGACTCCCCGGGAAAGCCCCTGACACTGGGAAAGACTGAAGGCAAAAAGAAGGGGGTGGCAGAGGATGAGATGGTTGGATGGCATCACTGACTCAAGAGACATGGGTTTCAGCAAACTTTGGGAGGTATTAAAGGACAGAGGGGCCTGGCATGCTGCCGCCCATGGGGTCGCAGAGAGTCAGACATGACTGAGCAACTGAACAACAACAACATGACCCAGAGGGATGGGATGGGGAGGGAGGTGGGAGGGGGGTTCAGGACGGGGAGCACATGTAAACTCATGGCTGATTCATGTTAATGTATGGCAAAAACTACTACAATATTGTAAAGTAATTAGCCCCCAACTAAAATAAATAAATTTACTAAAAAAAAAAAAAAAGATAAGAAAACAAATACCGTATCAGGAAGAATGAAAACTGTTGGAAATCACTGACTGAGTAATGGTTTCATGTCTGAAACTGCACATCTTCGTGCAGAAAGCGGCCATCTTTCTGTCCCCATCTCGTCCACGCTTGGCCGCTGAGCTTGGCCCCTGCCACTCCGGCCCTGGCACGGTCTCTGCCACCATCCTGCTCAGTAACTGAACTGGCTGTGCCCATGGCAGACTGCATGCTGACGCCTGGCCATTTGTGATAATTCCTTTAATTGAGCAAAAGAAATCTCTAAACTGAGGGTGGGGCCAGCCACACATTCGGGCGCGAGAGGGCTACAGCCCCTGGCTGCGACCCGGTGTCCCGTGGAGCCATGCTCGTGAGTCAGGCCACCAGCAACCAGCTCCCGCCCTTCTGTGTCACAGGAAACCCTCTGCCAAACGGACACATTGGGGAAAAGGGCCGCTTGTGGTTGTGCAAAAGCACCTCACGCTCGCAAACGTTGTCTGTAAAAGCAGTTTTCCCTCAAACATAATTTCAATTAGAAGCATACAAATTCCAATTTGTCTTAATCGAATAACACTGCAATGCTTACATTCTAATTAAAAATAATTTCTTTTATTGCTCTGAACAACTCGATGTCTTTCTACTGGTTGAAATTATAAACGTCAGACTGTTTGCTCTGCCCATGGAGTTCCTCAGGTAGGATATTCCGGGACTATTTTAATTATTATTAAACGAGCAAACGATACACCATTAGACAAATATTAAAACAAGCATTGCACTCGTTATTAATTTGCACTGTTCACTTTTAGATGCAGCAAATATCTCATTAATTTAATTTTAGGTGCCCACCCGTTTATATTGCATTTTACAGTCTGGAAGGCAATTTACTATTAACTGGCAATTACATACAGAGTGATTGTTAATTCTGCTCCTAAGTGCTAGCCGCTTGAAAATTGTTCTCTCTCTCTAATTTTTGACCTTCTTGCAACAGGGGTGAGGCGCGCTGGGAATACCAAGGAGTGGTGCGGAGGAGCCGGACATGTCACTGTGACTCATTCTTTTAATTCACTGTGCTAATCAACTGCACTACCACCGCCTCCCCAGGTAATTCTGTCTTTACCGGGGCTGAAAGCAGCCGGCGCAGGGGCCTGGACGGGTGGGCTAGGCCGCCCCCCACCGCACGCCCACTCTGGGTTGACGAATCGGGTCTCGTTCAGAAGAACCTGGGGTTTCTCAGCTGCTGTAAACAGCTCGTTTAGACCTTGGCCTCTGGGAGGGGAGGGGGGCCTCCTTGCCCCCAGGCCTGGCAGCCTCACCCAGGAGGGCTCGGGGTGACGCGTCCTTGTGGGCCGGGACGCTGATGGG
Source organism: Okapia johnstoni (assembly GCA_024291935.2). Taxonomy (NCBI): domain Eukaryota; kingdom Metazoa; phylum Chordata; class Mammalia; order Artiodactyla; family Giraffidae; genus Okapia; species Okapia johnstoni. The sequence goes on from CM044318.1 coordinate 85,790,998, forward strand.
AGCCAGACGCCCAGGGGACGGTGCTGGCCCGCAGGGTGTCCGGCCTCCAGGAGGGCTGGTGCGCGGCCTGCAGAGGGGAGCAATTCTCTGTGATTACGCCTCTGTCCCCGTCAATTCCAGGGCAGCACAAATCAGACAGAAGCTTCCAGGTCAGACAGGTTACGACCCCGCCTTCCCCCACCTTCCCTCCGCTCCTGGAGAGCACGGGGCCCCCCAGCCCTGACGCGCATTTGAAATCTATATTCCCCGTTAATGATGGGGGAGGCATAGACGAGCCCCCTGCAGGAGGGGCCTGGCTCACTGAATGGCTTCATTGAAACATCCATTCACGGGAGAACGCTTTGTGGAGGAAACCCCAAAGCCTTGGGCCGCTGAGACCCCCAACGTGGGGTCTAAGAAGACCCCTCACTGTGGCCAGTGTGGTGTGGATGCAGCCGCGGCCGCAGAAATGGAAGATGGGCACTGGGACACGGGTGTCCCTGGAATGGACTCGGGGATGCTCGCTTCCCTGCGGGCAGGGGGCCTCTGGCCAAGGAAACTTTTCTGCCCCGCTGGGGGTAGCTGGCTATGGAGAGCCACTCCAGCTTCACCCACCCGCCGTGGCACCCGAGTGGTTGGGCCTCGGCCCCGGGACACCGGCTGCCCACGCCGCAGTGCCTGCACACCCTCCCTCCAGCCATGACGCCCAGCTCAGTGGCTCTCCTGCCACGGGGACCACGGTCCCCGGTAGCCCCCAGAGTGCTTAGAGGAACCAGGCCTTTCTGCCATCACATCTCTTCTGAGCCAGCACCCTGACCACAGTCTGCAGGTCTCTGGACCCAGACCCTGTGGGTCAAGAACTGGGCATCTGGAGACCTGCAAGGGGCACGGCCAGGAGGCCAGAGAGGCTGACTCGGGGGGAGGTCCCTGTCCGTCTAGGGCGGAGCTGGGTGGTCTCACCACCTACAGATGCTCCCACCCGCCAGTGCCTGACCCGACCCGGCACCATGCAGCCCATGGCCACTCAGGGCCAGCCAACAAATACACATACCCTCCTCCGAGGGACCTGGACGCCCCAGCGGCTGTTTCCAGGAGCTCAGATCACACACGCACCGAGGGGGAAGCGGGACGGGGGGGTCGAACATCCCCCAGGCCCCCCAGGCAGGACTCGGGGCTCAAGTGTCCCCCAGGGCCCCGGGCAACACCAGGCGGGGTAGAGTGGGGCACCCACTGCCCCACGTTCTGAGCTCACAGCCAGAAACCCAGTGGGGAGACAGCCCATCGGGGACCTTGGCTCCCCCCTCCCTGCGCCTGGCAGCCATGGCGCTCCTTCCACCCAGAAGAGCCCCTGCTATGGCTGCGGGTACGAGGCTCACAGGACACCCCAGATGTGTGACCCGCTTTCTGGAGTCTTTATTAGCACGCTGGGGGCCTCAGCGGGGGGCCGCTGTCCTTCATCCCTCGTCTCACCAGGGGGCCCGAGCACCCGCCCTGGAGGTGGGCGCCCATCAGAGCCCACTCCACTTCGTCCCCGGGATCCAGGTAGCACGCGCTGGCCCCAGGGGCAGAAACGGCCCCTCCCTGCCCCGCTGACTCAGTCAGTGCTACTCAGGGCTGGACTGGAGGCAGCCTCGCCCCGTCAAGGACCCAGGCATCGCTGCAGCCCAGGCCGTCGAGGGTCTGAGCGCCTCTGGACACAGCAGCCCTGCTCTCGGCCGAGACCCAAGTCAGGCGCAGCCTAGGGGCGACACTGGGCCGGCTGGAAGACCTAAAGGGGGCGGGGGGCTGAGTTACGTCCACTCCTCACCCCGCCCCCAAGTGGAAGGGACCTCAGTTCTACCTCGTCACCCACCCACTGGACAGAGGAGAGGCCCACATCCCAGGGGAGACCAGACCTTCCCCCGGGTGCCCTGCATGGATAACGGCACGTGGTCAAACCCCGAGGCCCAGCCCAGGCTCCCGCAGGGACCTCCCAGCCACCCTGACCAGGTGAGCACGTGGAGGCCACCCTGTCTGAGAACAAGCCCTCACCCCCAGGGGCTCAGCACGCAGAGACCTCGCAGACATCCCAGCCTCCGTGGGTGGCAGGACCAGAGGTCCTGATGCAGACAAGCCCTGTGGTCACTGCGGTCTTTCTCAACAGCAGCCTTGGACGCATTATGTCCTCCAAGCCACCTGTGCGCAAAGCACTGTGGCACACGACTTCCGGATGACAAACCAGGACCTCAGAGGGACCCTTCCTGGTGATGTCAGCATGCCAAGCCCCTCACAGAATACAGACCCTCTGTCAGCAGCAGGGTGGTGTACGTTGTGAGGCCCCAGGCTGGGTAGAGACCTGCTTCTGTCATCCACAGGTGTGGGTGACCTTGGGTACACGACCTGACCTCTGGGACCTCACGGGGTAGCCACCCCTTGGACGCTGGGAACGTGGTTACTGACAGCCCACCGCCTCCCTTTACAGGCAGGACCACAGACGGGGCGAGGGGACGGATCCCGCAGCCCCAGCGGTCTGCACCTGTTCATGGCGTCACACCAACTGGTCAAGGATGCAGAGACTCCCCGACAACACCACCCCCTGGCTCGCCCACCCTCCCTGCAGAACCCGGGCAGGGGGTCCTGGGGGCCATGGAGAGGCCCTCCTGGATCGGGAAAGCTGGAAAGGTGGACTCACCGGTGTAGACAAACCGCCCCGGAGCACCTTTACAGAACTGCTTGGACTTGTAGGACAAGGTGACTTCGACGACTCCAGGAATGTGCCTCGGTGGGGTCTGGACGCGGATGGCGTGGGGCGTGATCAGCTACAAGAACCATACAGTGAAGAGGCCTTCAGCAGTGCTGGGCATAAGAGGCGGACACTTGCCAGTTGGACATAATTACCAAAATGAGCAAAATTGGACCATCGTCTCGGAATGCTCCCTCCGAGCTGTCACCCAGACTCAGGACCTACAGTTGAGCTTTCAGGAAAATGTCTGCAAATGATCCCGGGTGTAGTTTGCAGGAAAGGCCACAGGGCATCATTCATATGAAAATTGCCACCATATGTCTCCTTAAACCTGCTCCTAGTAATTCTAGCACTAATTGTTCCAGGGCACTCAGGACCTCCGACGGCAGGTTTGAAACCCCAGGGCTGGGGGGGCAGAGTTCTGCACCCTCCCACCAGAGAAGCCCCTGCCTCAGGCGCACTGTTGGCTTTCAGGGGATGAGGCGGCGGGTGGCGACGTCGACAGTGTCAGATGGTCCACGGACAAAGCCACGGTGGGAAGCAGACCGATCTCGCGGGCTTACCTCGCTCCACACCAACATAGTCCCGAACACGACTTGGAGCCCGTCGAAGAAGTTGTCTCCGATGATGATCACGGTTGCGCCCCCCGTGGTCCAGCCTTCGCTGGGACTGATGGCCTTGATGCACGGAGTGGCTGCTCACACAAGACAGAGAACCAAACCTTAGCGCCCACCCTGCTGCCACCACGCTGCCCACCTCCAGCCACGCCGGGCACCGCGGGAGATGGGCGGCCGCTCCTTGGAGCGGCATGCAAAGGGCAATCGTAGATCAGCGTGTTGATGCGTTTAAAGCAAACTCTTAAATGTTTTATAAAGCAAAGGCCAAGCCACGGAATACTAGTGAGTGAGGAAAAAAAAAGCAGCTTGATATAGCAAATTATGTGTCAGGGCAAATATGACGATTACAAATGATTAAGCATCGCGTGCATGTGGCACGTCGATTTATCTGCTTTGCGGGCAGATCTGAGCAGAGTCAATCAAAGGCTGTTGGGGAGAAGGGAGGAGCAAGTGCCTTGCATTTCGATTCCTCATAAGCAGCTAATTGGGTTGGGTTTTTTCATCCGCGAACTTTGCCTTTTGGTTCAAAACTTCATTTTCCTCTGTCACTTCACAGTTACTACTTTTCACTTTTCATCAGAAAAAAAAAAAATCAAAAGCACGATATTAATACCTTTGTCAAAGGTACACATTTTACATCTAATATTGTTTGTTGACAGGAATCCCCAGCCGCTGGCCTGACCTCCCTTTGTCTCCGGAGCACTCACATTTGCATGAGTTATTACAATGCTGCTCGGGGCCTGCTGGGGGGAGGCGGGTAGACAGACCGCGAGGGCGGGCACAGGGGAAAGACCAGGAGGCCCGTGCTCCCAGCAGCCCTGCCGCGAGCCTGTGGAGGCCAGGCTGAAGGCCACAGCCTCGAGGAGGCCGGCTTTGTTCCAGATCGGCTCTTCTCTTGAATAGGGCTGGGGACCGTCTCCACCACCCGAGAGCCTGTCGTGGGCAGAGACCCCACATGGAGGGAGCTGATTACTGGGGAGACGCGAGCTGCGGCCCTCTGACCGGCAGGCCTCCTCTGCCGGGCTGGGCAGCGTGATCGGGACGCTGGGCCTCTCTGTGCCTTTATCTTTGGTACAAAGAAGAGGCCTACACGATGGGCGGCCATGTGGCCCCTAGGATCCACCGGGTCTCCCGGCTGATGCCATCTGGACACAATCACAGCCCAGACAGGAGGCAGCGTGGGCTTTGGTCCTCCGTGGACAGAGCCCTGGGCACCCCCGAACCACCCTCACCCTCCCCGCATCGAGGCAGGGCGGATGCTGAGGTGAGCGGGAGGTGGAGGAGCTCGACCCCTGGCCTGAGGGGCCCTCCCCGTTCGCGATCTTCCACCGCTCGCAACAACCTCGGTGGATATTCATCCAAAACACAGTAACTAAAGCTTCATAAACACGCAGCGGCTTGACCACGTGGCCCCCACCCGGCGCCTACGGGGACGAGCCTCCGAAGGACGCCCGGGCCTTACCAGGCTGCCCATCCCATTTGAGGCCCCCTACCCCCCCGCCCCAAGTAGCTCAGCTCCAGATAAATCATCTTTTGAGACTCTAGGTCAGATCTGGCCGCATGTCTTCATAAGCAGGACTTCCCGGAAGCCCGCGCGCGGTTCCCTGACGGGTCAGAGGCAGTGGCAGACACGGGAGTTAATCACGGTGGGTCCTGTTGTTGAGCCGGGCCGACACCACCTTCCTTTGTTTGCTCTAATGTTGGACTAGCGGGGGCTCTATTTGCTCATCCCCGCGCGGCTCCCTCGGCAGCAGACGCGCAGAGCACACACGGGGAGCCTGCCCTTAACTAGCGCTGTTGACTTCATGCTAATAAGTTCATACAAATTTTCATTTCTGAGGCTTCCGAATGACATTTGCTTTTCTTAATTGCATGGAGAGCATTTGAAAAGGATCAGCTCTCTAAAGACTGACAAGTCCCCTCCAAGGGGGTGACCTTCATCAGCACAGCCAATTATGGCAAATAATTCACAAAAAAAAAAAAATTACAGTAAACAAATTTACTTTGGAGGTGAGAAAAGGAAAAAAAAAAAAAAAAAACTCCAGGATCTCCTGCCCATGCAGGAGATGGTTGTCTGGCAGCTGTGGCCCAGTGGAGAAGCCACAGCTCGGCTTCTCGGCAGAGAGATCCCGGGGCCGGCCTCGCCTCCTCCGCAGCGATAGCCATCTTCCTCCTGCCTGTATTTGCATACATTTCAATGCACACAGAGAGAGGGAACATGTGTTCAATGGGAACCATAGCAAAATGAATTACACAGACAGCGTCCGAGATCTAGTGATAGACAAGCACAATGCAGCCAAGCAGATGATGGGAGTGGGCACCGTGGCTGCAGTCGGGCGAGGGGGGGCAGGGATGCGGCGGGAAGGGACCGCCCCCCCTTCCTCGTGGTGGGACGCAGCCCTGAAGACACCGCCTGGTCTGCCCACTCTTCCGTGTGGCCCAAGCTCCCTCCGGGGGCCTCCTGCCCTGCTCATCTGACCTGCGCCGGGACCCCCCCTCTCAGCCTGCAGAGGAGAAGGGCACCCTGGCTTCCGCCACCTGCCTTGGACGCCCGCAGGGACGGGCTGGTCTGGGAACTAGGGTGCCCGACGGCTGGGGCCAGCGCAGGCCTCTCAGAAAGTGAAGGTGGATGCCATCTGAACCCAGAGATGCTGACTGAACCGTTAGGGTCCCCCAGCCTTTCTGTGGGGGGCGGGGGGTCACATGTCACATCCAGGATTCTGTTAGTAAACAGCTTCCTGTCCTGGTTCCTGGTAATCAGCGCACTCTCCGAGCAACACCACAGCGTTTGCCACCTTCCCTGCATTCACAGCATCGAGGTCCAACAGGCCTAATCTTGCCTCATGAAGACTCCTTTGTTCTGCCTGCTAAAATGTCTTGTAATTGTGCTCGAGATGTCCAGATGGCTGGCTGATACTCCAGCTGATGGGATTATACCTTTTACCTCTCCTAGGGCCATCTGTTCCCTTAACTCGCTAAAGCCCCCGCAGCCTGGCTTCCGTCGTCCTCACTGCATAAACCTAACCGCATTACGGCACTTGGCATGCAAATCGCTCTTGCTGCAGGCCGGGTGCTGGGCAGGGCCCACGCAAGGTTTAAACAGGGTTGGAGTCGTTTACGAAGGGACAAGTGACAAGGAAAAAAAAAAAGAAAGCGCAGGTTCTTCCGGGCCGCGCTGGAAGGCAGCACGGCTGTTTTCTGCCGCTTGCGTTCAGTACTGTAAATAATCTGCCTTGCTTTTTCGTGAGCTCAAAGGACGCGGTGGCAGACGTCCATGGCAGCAGGGGGAATTAGTGCACTTGGAAATCATCAGCGGGTGTGTACACACTGCTGGTGAATATTAGATGATTGGATAATGAGGTGTTAGCCAGGAGAGGCTGCAGAGGAGCCCAGATCTGTGGTTTCTGGGGGCCCCTGTTCCTTAAAGAATGCAGGACCTGTTCAAAGCCAAGGTGGCATCCAGTGGCGGGTACTAACCAGGCAGAAGGAAGACAAGGGGATGACACAGACTGGCCCGGAAATGAACTTCCGAAGTGTCAGCCTCACAGGGAGTGGAGGCAGTGTCTCTCTTAGTCCCAGAGAGACCCCTGTCGTGTTGTGTAGGGCACCTGAGAACTGGGCATCAGTTACAGAGAAGCAAACAGAAGCCCCCCGCTGCTGATGGCAAATGCCTTCCCTAAAGACCTGCAGAGATCAGTTCTCAGAGTCACCTATTTGCAACTTTCACTTATGAGTCATTTTCAGGGGTGGAGTAACATATTCCAATCTCGTGCAAAAAAGTGACTTAGTTTAAATGTTGATAAAAAAAAAAAAAAAAACTGAAAACCCTAAAAAAAAAATTCTCAAGCCAGACTGCTTCTCCAAATAGCTCGTGATGAGTTGGGTTTTATCTCCAAGGTACCCACGAGTGGCCTTTATTTTCCTAAATGCTATATTTTCTGCTTACAGTCAAATGCTTTTTCATACTACTTACAAAAATAAATACTCGTACTTTGCTCAGATCATAATAGCTCATTAGAGGAGGCTGATTTTGGACCCAGACTACAACCAAACACCAGAGGGCCGTGGGGCCATCCTGAACCTATCATGTTGCCAGCACTGCCCCTCTAGGGAAGCAGGGACCGAGGCCTGGGATCCAACCTTCTTAATTGTGAACCTCATTAGTGATGGTTACTAAGCAAAACACACACCTACCTTCACTGCACAGAAAGGAGATAAACAGTGCGTCACAGATTCTAATGACTGCGGCGCCAGGGCGACCTTTAATTACTGTATTTTGTTCTCTTACACCTTAGTCATTAATGTAGAAAAACAAATTAGTTTATTTTTGTGGACTGCAGCAAATTCATAAATTGTCTTCCAGTTCTGATGTTTGAATCATACTTCATTCTGATGATCCGCACGGGCTTCATTCACTTGCCTGTGAACGGTCTGTCTGCTCTACATGCAGCTCCTGAACCCAAGACCTCAGTCTAGAGAGTCTGTCTTAAAACTGCTTAGTCTACGGGCTCTGTGCTCTGAAGAATTTAATCATGCTGTTGTGTTTGCAATTCACTTAAAAAAAAGAAGCTCACATTACTTTCCCAACAATTCCTATTGGTCAGAATCTCATGCTTCTCATGGACTGTTTTCTAGAGGACTGGACCTTACGTTAGGGGGAGGTGACTCACGGAGGGACCTGCCTGTCCACACGGAGCAGGTGACGGGGGGCTTGGAAAGGTCCGTGTCCATGAGTTTCTGAATCCTGACTTACAAGCCTATCACCGTCACTAAATTTCTTCTCATTTAATAAGCAAAACAAGAAGTCCATCAGTTGAAAGCGTTTGGTACACATTTTATGCTTGTTTTTTTTTTTTTTTTGTCGTTCCCTCCACTCATGCCCCCATGTGTGGAGACACACACACACACACACACACACACACACACACACACATACACACACACACACAGAGGCTCTCCCTCCATGGAGGGCCAGGAGGTCCCCGAAGCCCACGGGACCAGGATGTGAGCACCCCTGGCAGGTGCCCAAAGCATCAGGGAAGACCCGGATGGAGGCTTACAAGAAGCAAAAAAAAAAAAAAAACCCACATAAATTAAAACTGCAAGAAACGCTCTAAGCAAAAGAAAGCTTAGGCACAGACCAGCCAATAAAGTGGGGGCCCCGGAGGTGAGGGGGGTGGGAATGCCAGGCCCCCAGACCCCACCAGCGAGGGAGGGAGGGGGCTGTCCCGAAGACGTGGGTCTGACCAGGGAGGGGCAACCAGACACGAAAGGACAACAACAGAGAGGATGGTGCGAAGGAAAGGAAGCATCGCAAATACAGAGAGGACACGTAGCGTGTGCCTACCATTTTCCAGATAAGAAGGGGCCGTACCTTCTGACGGGTCCAGGCGGCGCGCCCGCCGCCCGTGCTTGGAGTTGTTGTGCACAAACATGTTGTCGGACACGGCCAGCACGTGGCCGTCCACGTTGACCGTGGTGGACACGACAACCTGCGGAGACAAGCGCCAGTGAGGCCCGAGCCAGACGGGAGCAGGGCCTACCACGGGGCCCCAGCAAGCCCCCCGAACCCCCGCCTCCGCTCCCGGGATCCTCCTCGAAGCCAAGTGCACGCATACACAGCCTTTTTTGGCTAATGGGGTGGGTGGGTTGTTTTGTTGTGACTCAAGATTGCTTCTCTTCCAAACCCGCTGCACTAATTACAGTTTAATCTCCTATTATGCTAACAAGTGAATTCAATTCAGAGGGAAAAATTCTTCTTCGCCATTAACTGCATAAACACCCCTCCAGCCACTCGTCTTAGAGCTACCGTTTTGATTGATCTGTTCACATATTGATTAGATAGTTTATCTAATTAAAATGGGTTCACTGGAGACTGTCATTCCTTGAGGAGTTGTGAGGATTCAGAGTGGCCCCCGCTCCCCTCCCCCCCAAAAAAAGGCTTCATAAATCAGAAGCTGTTTCTACTGCCCACATTGTATCATCACATGAGCCCAAGTCAATGTCACAGTTATAGCCCGTGTCTGGTAATGAACGTTTTTGCATCTGAAAATAACGAGTAAATAGGAATAAAGTGGTTTCTGAGCAGGAAAAGTATCCTTTCTCAAGTTCATGGTGAGGAAGGCGAGGACCACTCTGTCCAGGGAACGTGCTTCCTGCGGGAGGGATGACTCAGCCCTGATCCAGGTTCAGAGGGCGGCAGGCCCGCCCCCAGTCTCAGTATGTCACAGGAGTAAAGAAGGAAGTCACGCAGGCAGGGACGGTTGATCCCAGGGACACCTTCCCCAGGGAGCTTATGATAGGCACCCCAGAATCGGTACCCCCACCTAACGGCTCAGGAAACAGGAAATGACATCGGCCTTGAGATCTTCCTTGAACAGAGGGGGTCTGCACAATGCATTATCTCTGGAAGACCAGGGGTAGCAGAGACAGGAGCCCAGACATGAGCCAGAGCCTGGATCTGGGGTGCAGGGAGCCCTGGTTCTTGTTTGGACAGCAGGGAGAACCACGGCCTCACGGAGAACAGCTGGGCAGGTGCGTGGGCACCAGGAGGTGGGCACACATCAAAGCTTGGCACACGAGGTGGCTTAAAAGCCTCAGCCATGGCGGGCCTCCGTGAACAAGGAGCCACACACGCAAGAGAGTTGTGGGGCGGGGAGGTGGGAGGGGGCAGGGCAGGGCAGCCCGGGGCTCGTGGGGATTCTTCACGCTTTCTGTGAAACTTTCCTGTAAACCTAAAACTGCTCTTAGAAAAAGTCTGCTAGTTTAAAAAAATGACAGATAAAACTGATTATAAGGAAAAGGTTTTCAAAAAGGCAAAGCTACATATTTATATGTCAAGGTATCTGTGAGTAACTGATTTCTTACAAAAGTCTCAGGCCCCACAAGAAGACGGCGAGGTAGGATGAGTACCCACCGGACCCTCCACCCCCCAAAGGAAGGGACCACCTTCCTGGACGACCCTCTCTCACTGTGGGCGCTGCCAAGATCGTGCAAGTCTCCACAGCATGAGCCCCTCTGAGCCTCGAAATAATGCCAGCGCCACTGCTGGTCCAGCGTCCCCAGGTCCAGGGGGAGACATCCCTGCCGCCCTGGCAGGGGTGGCCCTGACCCCGCTCCGGGGCCACTACTGGCCTGGCAGCCTTGATGCCAGGGTCATGCAGGTGCCCTCCTGGCAGCCTCTGTGCCGGTCCCTGCCCTGGGCACAGAGGGGCCTCAGCCAACACGCCCCCAAGTGGGATGCAGAGACACATAAGTAACCCTGAGCCACAGACCTGACCCTCTCCATTCCTCAACCATGATAAGTTCAAGAAACAAGAAAGGGTGAAAATAAACACACAAAAGGACACCATCTCTGCCCTGCCATCTCTATATAGGTCAGTTGCCAAGGGAAAAGAGTCACTGAGCAGAGAGCACGGATGGGCTGTGTTCCGTGTCGCGGCCGGCCGGCCCTGCCGTGCACCTACGGAAAGGTGCTGAGACTGACACGGGCTGGAAACACGTGCAAGCGCTGACCTGCTGCTCAGCTCAGTTAAACCTCCCGAGAGGCAGGGCAAGCAGCTCCAGAGACTGGAGGAAGCCCTTCCAGCAACTGCAGGCCACGTGTGCCCGACACTGCCTGTGGCCACTGGTGAGCATCGTGTGATCTCCAGGCCACCTGATGGACCGGCGTGGAGCCCCGTGCCTGAGGACGGGAAGCAGGCCTGCTCTCTGCAGGAGACCTGTGACTCCTGCATTTGACCGTGGGCTGGCCGCCAGCTCCACCCCCTCTGACTGCTGGGCTGGATGTCAAGACAGGGGTCCTGTGTTTCACCCAAAGACTGAAGCATCACTTACATTCCTAAAAAGGCCTTGAGTGATTTGATGGTGAACTAGACTAAATCCCAAAGAAGAAGCATTTGGCAACACCCAGCCTAGCAATGGGCACCCATGTTCTTCTCTGGTGGGTAAGGACCAGTTCTGTGTCCCGGCCCAGATATTTTTACAATGAAAGTCAGCAAAATAATCCATCATGTGTGCTGAGCACTTCCCCCAAAGCCACCTCCCAGTCATTCACACAGGCAAGAACAACGTGACCGGATTGTAATTTATCCAAATGAAAACCAACTGAACCCCAAACTGGCTCTCCATCTTGCTCCTTAAGAGCCAATCCTGGGATCTGAGGCCAAGCAGAGGACAAGTCAGCCTGGGTGCAGGGACGCAGTCCAGCTCATAGGCGGGGAATCAGGGGAGCAAGAGGAGGCGGCCCATGGCGGGGAGGGAAGCTGACCAGGGGGAAGATCCCGCCACTGGAGGAGGCCTGCCTGGAACAAGTCCAGCCCCCACCGTGAGGCAGCCCCTCAGTCCTGGGAGGGGACCCCACATATTACCCAACAGTCCTCCCCCTCGACAGACCAAGCCATCCCTAAGGAAGATCTTCAGTGTGGCCTCCAAAGTCTAACCAACCAAGCGAGGAATGAGCGAGGGAACAGACTAACCTTAGGAGGATTTGACTTGAAAAGATCCTTAAAGTCTCTCTGGAACACACCCATAGGACTCACCATAGTTGAATGTAAGACAGACTCCAACCTAACCTACAGCTCTGACTCTTCTGATTTCGGGGTACCCTGCCGCCTAACATGCAGAGCCGGGCAGTGTGCTCACTGCAAGAGGCACCCCCCACACACACACCCTCATCAGAGCAGAAACTCACATCATGATTCCAGAACAGACTTCACTCTGTCCTAAGTCTCAATGGGCTCAATGGCTTTGGCCAACGGAAGGTGCCACATCATTTTAAAGCATTCGATTTACAGGTTCTATCAAATGAACCCATCCTGGTTTGCACCCAAGCCCCTGAGAACTAAACACTGACTCCCAAACCACTGCACACCAGAGAATCTGACTTTCACACTGCAGGTGCAGACCACGGTCCAGAATCGCGTACCTGGAATCTTCGCATGTCCCGGGGGTTGCCTGCATTCTTCAAACAGTTCTGATTGCACTTGAGGAAAAACTTTAGAAAGAATCTACAAAGATACAAAAAATGGATACTTGTTAGGGTTATCAGACAAAAGACACAAAGTTTTTGAAAGGTACTCTTGCCTGGGGAGCCAGGGAAACGCCCCCACGCCATCTGCCGGCTGCCCTGTAGGGGGCGATAGAGAGAGAGAGAGAGATGGGGGCAGCCAGGCAGGCACCCCCCAGGTCCAGCGGCCAGTGTCCACCATCTCCACATGTGGAAGGAGTAACTTACATTTGTCTTGACAGCTGGGGCTTTTCCAAGCTCTAAAATAACTCCAAGCTCTAAAATAACAGCTGTGACTTAAGATCGGCCATTTCTCACCTGGATCTTTGCACAATCATTAACCCCTGGGGACCTGTCCACCCTAGAGAGGGCTGCCAACTTCAGCAAATAAAAACACAGGATACCTAATTAAATCTGAATTTCAGATAAACAATGAATAATTTTTTGGACAGGCCTGTCCCAAAGCATGCATGCATACTCAGTTGCTCAGTCGTGTCCAACTCTGCAACCCCATGGACTGCAGCCCGCCAGGCTCCTCTGTCCATGGGATTCTCCAGGCAAGAATCCTGGAGTTGGTTGCCATGTCCTCCTCTAGGGGATCTTCCCAATCCAGGGATTGAACCTGCATCTCCTGTGTCTCCTGCCTTAGCAGGCAGATTCTTTACCACTAAGCCACTTGGGAATCCCAAAGCATATATCTATCCTCAAAAAAAAAAAATTGTTTATCCAAAATTCAAATTTAACGGGACGTGAATTCTACCTGGCAACCCAACCCTAGGGGCCACCACTGCGTGGGCTGCCACACTTTTAAAGGAGAGTTTTTCAAGTTACAATATGTACAAATCTTAACAGAAAGTTGGGGATTTTTCAGGGCAGCAATGTCTGTGAAAGGCCTACGTGTGGTTTTAAGGGACTGATCAAGGCTCCCCAGGTGCGGCAGGGAAACGCTCACTGCCCTGGTTGGAGACCGAGGCGGGATGCGGAAAGGGTTCTGCTCCCCACCAAGGTCTAGTCTTGTTCAGAAGTGTGAAGTTTCAGGGGTCCCCAAAGTGTGCTGAAATGCCATGACAAAGACATCATCACCTGGTCCTCCCCATGCCCATGTGCTCCGAGACAGACTCAGATGCTCTGACTCATGATAGAGGCACACAGACCCCAGGAGGCCTGGATGTATCCCCAGCCACAGGAGAACGGGGCGTGTCTCAGCCCCCCACCACCGCTGCCTCCTCTCAAGAAGGCCACAGGTGTCCTGAACCCAACCAAGCTGGGGCCACTGGGCTGACACCCCATCCATACGGCCATCAACTCTCATCTTCTCCATTTTCCTCCCGAATCTCAATGTTCCACTGGATGATGACCCAGTTTTTACGAAGCTTCACGTGATCGCCTTGACTTCAAACTGAAAGCCAAGGTTCCTTGCAGCAGCTTATCATCTCAGAAAATAAAAAACATCCAGGAGACGGAGATCCCTGTTTCCTAGCGTATGCGGGATGACTTTCCACCAGAGCAGAGGAACACCGAATGGCGGGGAAAAAGAATAGTGGCTACTTAATTAAATTTCCTTACATCCCGTGCGGCCTCGCTATTTTAGGCCAGAATTTACATCTTTTATTAACTCGCCTCACCTATACACTCATTTCGCCGCTCCTCTGAACACCATCTGCCATCACGTACAGTAAGCCACCCAGCCGTCCACCCACCAATTTCTCCTAACAACCACTGTGCAATTAAGCTCCACGCGCTCCGCAGCGAGGTAAATTAGGCGCACCTGCGGCCACCCCGCGCCCGACCGCATCAGGAAGGGCCTAACAAGGTGAGGGCGTCACCGAGTTATCGTCCTGTCAGGCAATTAGGTTTCCACTTCGGGGACAGCCACTCCGGTGCAATTACTCCACACATTACCACCCGGCTCATCTGCGGGCCAGAGCCGCTCGTCCGCGTGGAGCCGACTGGGGGAGCCCTTCATTCGGGGCCTGATCTCCCCCTCCAGAGGAGGAGTCTTCCAAGCCTTTGCTTTAGCCCACTCACCCTTTCACCTCCAGGGGGGCAGAGTGGACATCGAGCCTGCACAGCCACGGTGTGTGCGGTCACCATGGGCCTTGACTGCTGGCGGCTACAGAGGGGAGCAAAGTGGGGTGCTGGGCCCTGGAACCATCCCAGACATCTTGGGGCTCCACTGTAGAACGGTGTAGTCATACACACACACACGTGCGCGCGTGCTTACACATTCTGGACTTGTAGGCCACAGTACGGTTCTTTTCCAAGTTTCTGAAGAGCAGCGAAAGCACCTGGGAGAGACCTGTAGGCCTGAGTGCGGGCCCCACAGAGCAGGGTGCCTCCCTGGCATCGGGCCCCAGCTCCTCAGGCGAAACAAGGCCCAATGTGTGGGGACAGACAGAGGAGGAAGAGGAGGCCTGCGCCCAGTTTCCGCCCTTGTTCTTGTTCCTCAAGGATTCGATCAGGCCTCCCTGGGGTGGGCGGCCCAGTCCAGCCCACCAAACGGTCCCAAGTCCCCACCGAGCGGGGGTCTCCACCGGCAGGGGCTCCCTGCCGCCTGGAGAGGCTGAGAACGGACCAGCGGGGATTAGGTGAGGGGCCCCGCGGGTGAGCCCCTCTGGCGCTTCGGAGCGCTGAGAACAGCAGGCGCCCCTCTCAACCCAAGAGCATCCTACGAGGGTGGACACGTGAAGTCGAATGGTAATTCTCATCCTTTACTCAATTACCCTTTAATTGGCTTTTTCCTAAGGAATATCTGACAAGCACTTTACATATCTCACTTCTAGAGTCTGGTACACAAAGGATTTAATACTCTTGTTATGAAAGGAAAAATCTTTCCTATGTCAGAAAATCTTTGGCTTTCACACCAATAAACTCTTTATTACTGCTAACCATGGATTTGCCGCTGGATGGCGAAGAGGCGATAAACATTCTAACCTGTCATTAGTACATTATGCTTAATTGTGTACAGTGCGTTCCCCGTTGCATCTGTTGGCCCATCATCAAAATGACCATTATGTACACTAATTCCCTGACCCTGTCTTTATTTCCCTAAAGAGTCATCATCTTTCACAGTAGGTACCAGAGTAAATCAAGCTTGAAATATGGGCTTTATTTACTTGTTTCTCCCAGGCAGGAGGGGAAGCGGCAGCTCAGGGCACATCGCTACACATCAGTCGAAACTCCCCGGCAATATTCTGCTCACAAACTGCGCGCAAAATCCCGGGCAAGTTCTCAGCGGCGATTAGAAGGGCGAAGGTGCGGGCGCGGGACTTTGGAAATCGGGTTTCCTCTTTTAGAGCCAGCGGGGATTAGGTGAGGGGCCCCGCGGGTGAGCCCCCCTGGCGCTTCGGAGCGCTGAGAACAGCAGGCGCCCCTCTCAACCCAAGAGCATCCTACGAGGGTGGGCCCGGGCCCTCCACCTGCGGGCGGCGAGGGCGGCCCAGCCCCTGAGGGCGCCAGTCTGAGCTCCGGAGCCCGAGGCCGCCCGCCCTTCCACGGGACGGTTCTGATGCCGCTCTGGCAGGGCTGCGACCTGGGCAGAAGGTTCAGCGTGGTCTCGGGGCATCACGGCCGCGTCCTCTCCAACGACGCCACCGGAAGTGCTCGCGGCAGGACCCGGGTGCCCCGCACGCGGCTCGGTAACGGGACCCACCGTGTACACCCGCGCCCACCCCGGGTATCCCACGGCAAGGGGCGAGCCCCTTCCGCAGTGACTAATCTCCGAGTCTGCTCCCTTTCTGTGTGTTTAAGCTATGAATTAGTTCATTTATATTTACTTTTATGAAGCTGATTAACCGGAGCTTCTCTATCTGATGAAAATCATTTTAATTGTAGTGTTAGGCTCCTGTGTAATATCCATTACATTATGAACTGTTTAAATTCTACATGGGTATTGTGTAAATTGGCCCTTTGTGAGCGCGCAGGCAATTAGGACCAAACACTCTCCTTTAAGCAGCTACAGAACTTTGTGGTGTTGTTCAGGACAATCAGAAACAAAGGAGGCTGTTTAATTGTAATTTAATGGAATATCAAGGAGTCCGTGGCATTAGACGTTGGCAACAGAGCAGGAGAGAAAAATTAACTGCAATTATGTTTGATTAAAGCTATCCTTCTCAATAATCAGCGGTCCTGACAGGCCATGGGGCTCTAGTGGGTTCCAGGATGGCAAAAGGTGTTGAGCAATATTAGGGCCAATAAAGGGGATATTAGCATAGCTAATTACAGCCCTGCAAAACCTGTAAAGGGGGCCTCTGTGTATTGTAATGTGTGAAGTAATTGGCCAAGGCCGTTATCAATTACATAAGGAATGAATTTGGTTTGTCAGAGAAAAGCTGATGAGATGTCTCTCATCTGACAGCAGCGCCTTCCTCCCGCTTCCAGGAGCTCAGAACTTGCCCACTTCCATCAAAAGCTGCAACTTCCCAATGGCCAAGTCACTGAGAAGGCGGTCTAGCCTGCAAGCCTGGGGTAATTAATACCGTTCATCCCCGCCGCCTTCCGCCTTACCTAACCGAAGCCACTAATCATGGGATAATGATTTCTCTCCTTCTGGTCAAAGGAGAAATAGATTGTCTCCTTAGAAATGCAGTGGGCTTGGCACGCGCACCCTGGTGACTGAGGAGAAAAAGGAAACTTCGAGCTGTCTCGAGGCTTGTCTTTTGCACGTGGGTATCACGTGTCTGAAACGACCTATTTGCAGCCTCTCAAGAACCCCTATATGCAATGATGCTTGTTGGTTTAATTTTTTAACTGTCAAGTCTTAGACTGTCCCCGGGCCTGGTCTTGTGGGTGCTTGGGAAGTGGGGGGGCACTGTGAGTTTTGAGGCAGGTGGCCTTGACCCCAGATCCCCAGTGGGCCCCGAGCTCATGGAGCCCACGCGCAGGACAGAGCTCCGCCTCCCGCAGCCCCTCCCGCGCCGGACCCCGGCCTCAGTCCCAGCTCTCGGACGCGTCCTGGCCCTCCATCATGGCAACGCGGGAAATCTGAGCCCCGCGCTGAAAAGGACTGGTACCTGGGGTGGGGGTGGGGGGCTCGATCTTTCATCTTAAGGCTGAGCTCTTAACAAGCAGCAAACTAATACTGACGGATCGGGCTCCGGGTTACCCGTCAAAAGTCCCAAAGCATTTGCGTGTGAATCGTGGCTGCCAGCTTCCGGGGTTCCCCGACAGCAGGGACCCCCGGTCCCAGATCAACCCCGTTTTCATTTACTGAATCCAGAACACAAAACCAGGAGACTCTTCATACCTAGTAACCTTGACAGGGGAAATGAGTCAAGAAAACCACCCAGAAGATGCTCTGGGGAAGGACACCCCAGCTGGCAGCTGCTGGGGGCTGCAGGGCGTGGGGAGGATGGGGAGCAAGTGTCTGATGGGCAGGGGGTCTCCTTGGGGGGGGCAGCAGAAACATCTGTCAGTAGATGGTGGTGGCTGCCCAGTCCTGTGACTGGACTAAACGCCACCGGACTGTTCACCCTGAAGTGGGTCACTCCACGGGGTGTCCACCCCAACAAGGATGCCCCCACACCCTCCCCGTGGGACAGCGGCCCCGGCAGGGGCGTCGGTGGCTGCGGCCCCACCTGCCCTCTTGAAAGGAAACAGTTAAGAGAGTCAAATTAAAAGATAGAGCCTTTAGGAGACTTTCCCCTGACTGATAAGAAAGTGACCGGTGGTAGAGTGCTTCGTCGGAGCCCCGGCTAATTACTGGGAAGTCCCTGAAAGCAGTGGCCGCAGCTGTGGTGTGTGCACGCCGGGCCATCAGACGCTGCAGTATTGATTACTGAGCAATCCTAGCCGATCGGCTTCTGGGGCTCGCAGACAATGTGCTTCCTCAGAAAACCTGTAATGAGCAGTTCCTATACACGAGTACACTCTGCTGACATCAGATCTGTGCACTGAGATAGTACACAGGTCAATACGTATCGGATTTCCAAAATGCGAGGGTCTTAATGTCAGGCCTCTTTTTTTTTCCCTCCCACTCCTGCCATTAACTGTGACTGGGCTCACGTCCTGTAATGCCATACAGGAGGGGAAATCTGCTCCATTAGTCTGATTTATTCTTCAAATATGCCATGACAAATTGCTTTAACACCAGACTTATTAAATTCTTGTACATTTCAAGTTATGGGTCTCATATACCCGTAGTGCCTGCATGACGTCATCACGAAGGGGCCGGAGGGGGGACGGGATTGAATTTTACAGCTGGGCCCAGATGGCCTTGATGAGGCCCACACCCTCCCCGCCCTGAGCGGGAGGGCTGGGACTGCCTGACTCCCCACGGGGGGCTCCTGGTCCCCGTGGGTGCCGTCCCCAAGCACGCATGATATCCTGCATGTAAATGCAGATCGAGGAGGATTTGAGAGGATCCACGGCTTGACTCGCGGTTCAACAATTACTGGCCTTTGTCTGGAGGTTCCTGCTCCGCTGTAGCCGAGGCTGTCTCCAGTGGACTGGAGCTATTTTACTTCCCTTGCTGTAGTAACCACACCGCATTAACAATATTTGTACTACAATCGCCAAGGGACCCACTTCCCAGATTCTATCACTTCTTTATCTCCCGACAAATACCTCACTATCGAACATTATTAGGTTTAGAAAATTAACCCTTCGAGGTCTAGAGCCACACCAGGCCCCACCATCCCTCCAAAGGGCCTTATCGCTAAATTTCTGCTATAATGGTTTTTCTTTTCATCACAATTTCAGCGGCGGCTGTCAAGAGGCACTTACAGATACCATGATCTTGTACCGGGTGTGATGATTCTCATTAAAATGATGCCAAAGAGATCTGATGGGATTTAATAGCTTTGCCGGCCAGTTCCATCTCCACCCCCAGAACAGATCCTGCCGAGCCCTCCTTTTGGAGAAATTTGTGTGACTCGCATTAAACTTTTCTGGGTGGTTTCACTGTGTTCAGATAAGTAAAACCCAGGTCGACACTCTCGCAGCACACGCGCACACGTGCTCCACGCTCCGTCAGTTGCCCTCCTCGACTCGCTGTCAGGCTTCTAGTTAGTAATTTCTGTAACTGTTCCTGATAGTTCATGATAGTTTTGATAAGGTTATCTGTTTAAAAGAAGTCAACCGCACAAGAGAAATGTGAAGTGCGCTCTATTTACACCAGGGTTCTTGTTTCAAGCGCCTATCTTTCTCTTTCCCCCTTTACCTATTTCTCTATTTCTAATGGGCGACGCGGCTTTGACATTATTTCCCCAGCAGATCATTCGCCCTGTCAATCAGTCTGTATTTTGTCTTTCGCTGCGGGCTCATTAAAACCGCTTCCTCACTCCCTCTGGACACTGCTCTATTTGCCAGCTCTGATCACGAAGCTCCTTATTTAAGAAAAATGCCAGCATCACTGGGCTAACATCAGATGCACCCCCTGACTTGTTGCCAGCTCCAGGGGAGACTTTTACAAAGACTTTGTGTGTGGAGATTAAGTGCCTCTGCTTATCCGAACTTAGGGCTTCAAACCTCTCCCACCGTATGGGGTGCGTGCAGAGGGATCTGAAGATACAGGGGATAGCTCTTCGTGCCGTTCTGACTTCTTCCGGTGACGGGGAGAATCCTCAAAACAAACATGCGGGGTTTTTGTTTGGGGTTTTCTCTGCACCCCCACTCCCCTCCGCCCCACCAATCTCCATGTGGGGAAGACCTTGTTCGCCTTTCCCTATTCAGACACACATTTTACGTCGCCCATGCCAGCTTGCTTAATTAAGAACCATCATCATTGTGAGCTGAATTATTAATAAAAAAAATCACATTTTAAATCAATCCTATGCGTGCACACAGGACGCCAGCGTCGGACCTGCCTACACAGGCCTCTCTAGCCTTTTAGGTCCTGATTAAAAACTTATTAAAACATTATAAATGATTAATGGGAGCCCAGCTCTGAGTGGCAATTATTAGTTTTAATGCAGGTAATGCAGCTTAATGAGGGGCACATGTGTGCAAAGCTTTAACTTCATTACTCCTGCGTGTCAACAAATACAAGAGAAATGTGTGTCCAGGTCATCCATTACTTGAAACAGCACCGAGCCTTCCCGCTTTCCCTCCCTTTGTTGATGAGCCAGGAGCCATAAATTAAGCCCATTCCGGGGCTCAGGGAAGGACCAAGGTGTTCGGAGCATGGTCGCCGTGGCCCAGCGCCCCGTGCCCCCGTGCAGCCCCATGTGTGAATACCCCCCCGACCCTCCTTCCCATGGGCACGTGAGTGTCTCGCCCTGGAAACGCTGCAGGTTGTCATTGTCTCGGCTCTGAAATGGGAACTGTAGACATGTCAGAATCCGTCGGGTCTCTCCCCTTTCCAGTTTGGAAAGGTCTGTGGAGGAGTTTCGCTCCCTCCTCCCATGCCTAATTCATGATACACGGTTTCCCTGAATATCCAGACACGATGCCTTCCAAGTGCCCAAGTCCGGGCCTGTGGGGACCGTGCGCACCCGTATCCTGCCCCCCGCCCAAGCCAGGGAGACGCTTTCAGGCTGCAACAGAGAAACGCAAGAAGTAGCAGTCAGCGCCCAGCTGCAAAGCGGAGAAGTCCCGGTGCGCCCGGGGCTGGGGAAGAGGCTGGATGCTGAATAGATGCATTGAGGATCCGAGAGTGGGGAGTCTGGTGTGCTACCTCCACCCACAAAGGGGCCCATACAGGTTCCCAGCCCCGCCTGAGACCCTCCGGCCAGGCCTGCAGCCCACAGCCACAGGCAGGTGGCCAGGCCCAAGTTCCCAGACACCTTTTCTCGTCTGTTTCTGTGACAAGCAGCTCGATCCAGCCTGATCTCCACTATCTGTCTGAAGAGTATTCAGGACTATTTGCATCATTTTATCGCTAATGTATAATATATGGCTCTAAAGTGGGCCCAAGCACTGTCTTGTTACCGAGCACAAAAAAGTAAGGGCAATAAAGATACATTAGTCCTCTCAAGCACAGCGGCTATAATGCAAGCAAGAGAGGTTGCTGCTTCAAGTTAAGAGGCAACCTTTCTGCCTGACTAAGACAATGGAAGAGTAAAGAAAATGTCAAATCAAGAAAAGCTGGATTTAGAGATGAGGCAGCCCAGAGTGACGTTGCTGCCATATTTTGTGAAACTATAATGCTGTTGGCAGCAAAGATCCATGTTTCTGATTCATCTAGGGCCGCATGGCAAAGCTTTGTCAGTCTGTGCAAGGTATAAATAATTCAGGGTGAGAGATGGCAATTACAGGGCCCTGCACAACCAAAATGAATATTTTATGAGGACTAAAACTGCTCTGGAATGAATCATGCACACGGCGTCGCACACACATGGCGCGGGGCTCACACACGGCCGCCCCGAGAACACGGCCGCAAGGCCCTCACCTCCTCCTGGAGACCTGCCGACGGCCACCCCAGACACGGGCTGGGCTCCCCGCCGGGGCCTAAACCACCCGCGGGGGAGCCAGGGACCCCCAGCCGGCACACCCACCAGTTTGACGCTGAGCAGAGAGTTCTGAACTCGCGTCCCGGGCTCGCTGGTTGTTCCGATTGTTGGAGCTACCGAGAGGCGGCAGCCAGGGACCTTCGGGGGGTGAGACGCGGACGTGCATACTGGAAGGGGCAGCGGCTCCGTGGTCCTTGGGGAAGCTGACGGGCATGGAGGAGGGCGGGGCCGTGTGAGCCTGGGCCAGTGTTACACACGCACGTGCACACGCGCTGGGCGAGTGTTACACACACACACACACACACCCAGGCGAGTGTTACACACACACACACCCAGGCGAGTGTTACACACATGCATGCATGAGCGCACGCACACACACTCGCACACACACCCCCCCGCAAGAATTTTCACTTTCCCTCCCAACTGAAGCACATTCTGGAGCTCTTCCTCTGTCTTCTGGACCCAAACCCTCAAGGATCCAGGTGACCCAGATGGAGGGCCAGGACCACGGCTCTTTATGTCCTTGGGTCCAACTCGCACGTGAGAGTCGCTTTCCCAGTTTGAAAAGCGGGACCCTGCAGATGGGGGGGAGGATTATGCCAAAAAGAGACCTTGAAAGGCTGAAAGGATGGTTTCATCTGTTACATTTCCTCCAAAAAACGCTCCTGCTGAACTGCTCAGAACAAATAACAACATTGTTCGCGGGGCCGGGGAGGCCAGTCCCACTGGTGAATAGCCATTGTGTTTGTCCAGCTACTGATACCTGGGCTTTTGTGGAGGAAAGAAGCCCGGGGGGGCGTGACATCGACGCAGCACAAGTGTCCCTCTGTGCAGACACCCTGAGAGGGTCCTCGCCGCGGTGGGAACACAACACCAGATCCCTCGGAGAAGGGCTTCCTTTAAATCCAACTCCAATGCATTGTTTACGAAAACAAGGCTATTAGGTATATTAATAATTTGATAAATAGGGATTTGCCCTTAATTATTCATGAAGAACATTTGGCAACAGTAAAATCATATTCGCAGAACAGGTTTATAAACCAGCTAATTATAAATTAAGTATGCAAGAGAAAATTGCTAACCTTGAAATTAAAATATTTTATGATTCTGCAATTGCCAAAAAAAAGGCAAGAGAGTTGTCAAAACCCCAGTGTGCACAGAGTGTACACAGGACCCTACAAATGGCAGGGCGCAGGCCAGGGAGTGACCACCCTCCTCCCGCTGCAGCCCCAGGAGCAGAGGCAGCCTCCAGTCAGCACCACTCCGCTTGTGCTGCTCAGCGGCAACTTTCCAGGAGGGTCAGCGGACAGGACCAGCGCCCGCCCCGACAAGGCCGCTCAGCACCTTCTGGAAGGTCCCGCCTGCTCTGCAGAGGACAGGCGCGTCACCTCGGCCTGGCACGTGCACAGCCCAGCGTGTTCCCATCATCGCGCTCGGGGGCCACCGGGAAGTCCCCCACTTCACTCCCCCCCTACTGGGGCGGGGTCCACCCTGAGCTGGGGGTCCAGGGGGACAACATCCGCGCTGCTGTCAGAGAGGCCGCAGTGCCGTCGGTCCCCACTAGAGGGGTCCCTCCACACCCACGGCGGCCTCCGCAGCCCCCAGGGAGCTGGCCGGCACGTGAGACCCAGCTGCGGGTCAGGTGGCTAACCAATCGGGAGGGCTCTGGGAACTCAGATAATGAAAATTTTTTCATGTATAAAATCCTTAATCAAAATGCTAGTGGCATCATCTTGCAGTGCACACACTGCAACTTAAAATTAATATACAACAGAACCTTTAGCAAAAAAGAACACCCCCTGGCCATGCCCTACAAGCACTCCTGAACTGGGACCTGGAGGGCCCCTCGGGGCTCCTTAGTGGCACTGACCCCGCCTCATGCCAACCACGCGGAGATCAGAGAAACAATCCCAGGCCTCAGGTCCCTGCATCCCCAAGGCCCAGAGGGACTTCCAAAACTTGAAGACAGATCAGCAAATTTGCTGTCCCGTAGCCAGGCCGTGATGCCCAGAGGTGTGTCGTGCCTAATCTGGGCCCTGGCTGGAAGCCACCTTCAACCTATTAGATTAACTCCATCCGCTGGTTGCTAAGGAATATTTTTATCATTTGAAATAGACTATTTACCGTTTGATAGGATACGTTTCTTTCTTTACCTCTGGGATGCGCCACAGATGCTAAGCAACTTCCCCTAACAATATTTAAATTGCTTACAAAGCCTCTCTAAATATTTGCTATGTATTTAGCATGCCTAAGATTTGCCCGTTATCCCAAAGTCTTTTTGTTGTAAAT